>CM073774.1:68778921-68987164 GCA_037158775.1 Hetaerina titia | reverse complement strand
TGGCACGCAAAAAAAAGAAGATGGAAGAAATGAAGGAAAGCGGAAATTTTCCAAATATAATCACCAGGAAGTGCGAAGGTCCGCAGATAGGTCGTGCGTGCTCCCGGCCATCTTAGTAATTAAAACATGTATTTAAAATTTAAAAATACAAGGAACGTAGCTACGGTCGTGAATCAATGTAAACAAAAAATAAAAAATACCGGGACCGTAAACTTGAATGGCACTAAGTAATAAGAAAAAAACACCACACATACACACAAATCAAAACAAATAATAAAAAAATAATAATAAAATAGATAAAAATAGTAAAACAAAACATTTTTATTGTAACATAATATGTTTTATTATTTTTATCTATTTTATTATTATTATTTGTTTTGATTTGTGTGTGTGTGTGGTGTTTTTTCTTTTTTTCTTATTACTTAGTGCCATTCAAGTTTACGGTCCCGGTATTTTTTATTTTTTGTTTACATGTTTTTAAAAATTCATCAATATTTCATCATCGACCTAGTTGAGTCAATTGTCATAATTGTTTGAGGTGAGGCGATTATGTGCATGTTTAGTATTCAATCTTCGCACGTGAAATTTCTTCGTATTGTTTCGCGGGGCACAGAGATCAGGGTCTTGACTAAATTTTTTAGAGCTGCCAAGATTTGGAAGCCGTAAAGTAGGAAGAAAATGGACATACCAGGATGAATAAGGAGTTTCGTCTTAGAAGGGAGTCTAAACAATGAATGGGAAAATTTTCGTGGGAAATGAAAGCGTAAAAAATATAGAACTTCACTGAAATAGAATATTTTTCCTTAAAAATCTTACGATCCTCAAATAGGAGGAATTAATTCCAAGGGGATGGGGTTTTTGCGACCTCAGCGCGAAAATATAAAGGTAAAAATTGCCAGTGCCAAACCAAAAAACCAAAAAAAAACTTTTTTATTTAGAAAATTTCTTTCGCACGCTCAAATGCAACTTATAGTCACGCAATAAGTGTCCCGGAGAATACTTTCCGTCCACGTCCCTCTGGTTCCCTTTAACAGAGGAAATTACAGGAGAAGAGGACGACCATTATACCTGTACGTAAATAAAAATAAGATTCCGACACTTCCTTTTTCTACAGGTTTCCTCCTGATGCAGATTCCGCATTTGACCGGTTTTGCTATCGTAAGGACACCGATGATTTTCGGAATTAGTTTTAGATTTCTAGCATCTCCGCTGTAAAGTCATTCTGCTCCTAACCATGTAGTCGCACGCCACGGGTAATGTCAAATTCCCGCCTCAGCCTTAACGCACTACGGGGAAAAATAAAGTTTTACTTTGAAAAGTTTAATAATTTAACATCCCTTTATAAATGAAACATCCACTTTCCGTCCAAAAAAACAGCAATAGGTGTATTAACTTGTGCATCTAAAGATAGCGGACTAATAACCTATTTATAAATATCTCGATATCTTAACTTAATTGGCAATGCGGACGTTTTTTATCACATTTGATCATTATTGCAACATTTAAACGCTTCTTCAAGAGTCAAATGATATATTATATGAGTCGTTCACCATATTTTAAGCAAGCCTTGGAATGCCTTACAATATTCTTGCTAACGATTTCTTAAGTTCCACGAAAGACTTCGCGTCACTGGACTGACGCATCAGACGAAAACACGCCATTTGTCGCGAAGTGATTCAAGCTCTTCGATTCGGACGACTTTTAAGTCTTACCTAAGAAGTGAAAACAAGATAGCCAAGGCCGTAAACTTGAAGTTTCTTCAAGTTATCTTGTTTTCATTGATTCACGACCGTAGCTACGTTCATTGTACATTTACACCTTACTTAAGAACCACTATAGTTGCATCCGAATATAATTACTCGATTTTTTAAGTGGCTTTCTAGTGGCCCCCTATGCACTCAAAAATCTTTATTGTCCAATGGCCTTATTTTGCATAATTTCCAAACCTCTGGATTTTCATTTGCAAATAATTACTACGCACGGACTGCTGATAGAATTTGAAATACCCAACAGCAGCTTGAGGTTCGCTGACTCACTCCATATCGAAAAAGGAAATGGAGATTATTATAAATTGACTTTTGTTCGATCACCAGGAGCGAGTGGAGCTTTGTGTACTCTGTCGATTCGCGTTTTCCGAAAGCGCCGAAATTTTAAAAAAATAAACATAGATGAGAGTTTGTAATGATTGACTTTTTTCAAGAGTCGTGGAAACCCGCATGTAGCAAAATTTTGTGGTTTACATTTAATGCCGCAAGTAAAGGAAGAAATCTACGAGTGAATTTTTTATAATTAACTCTATTTCCTTTCTGATAACGATATTTCTCGTTTTTTGTGTTCCACTGTCACGTAGTATACGTTCTTGCGGTGAATAATTATTGTAACCCTTTAGTATTTTAATTCAGAAGCTAGAAATGTAAATCATTGTGTTTCATTTTAGGATAACTATCTTATTAACTTCAAATTTATAGTGTATTAGATTTTCAATCAAAATAGGTTATCATAAAAAAAATGCAAGTTCAGGCCGTGGCATATTTGGATAGAATTGAGTATTTTAAGTATACAAGAATTGAGTATAATTAAGGAGATAGCATTGAGATGTCAGCGGTATGCCATTTTGAAAATATTTTCTGAATTTGTAACCCTTAGTACACTCTGTTAAATATCAATGGAAAAAAACAGGAAGTTACAGAAATCGCAGCGATCAATTAAAAATTGGCATCGAAAATCCAAGATTTTGTGCATGCTTTTTTTGTGGTGGAGGACTAATACCAGAAGAATTATAGATCAGCGGTGCAAAAATACCTGTAATTCTACCGAAAACTGATATACGAGTTTTTTTGTGTTAATATAATAGCATTTACCCGCCTTTGTTCAAAAATATATTGCGTGAAATTAATTTGTGGAGGAAAACTGCTGAAATCGTATATTTTAAAAAGTTCTCGAATGCATAGTTTTAAAAAATGACGCCCCTGAATTAGTCTACAATATGTTGTAGAGCATCTATTGAAAATGAATGAGAATCTCAGAGTGATTAAAAACTGTACAGACATCTGTTTACGAAATACGCAGTAATGGGTGTTACATTTTTTGCATCACTAGAAATTAGTGCATGAACTAAGGTGACACATTGAATCGTGTAGTCACGATCTAACCTCCTTAAGGCTTCCGCTAATTACTTTTTTGAGACGGAAAACTCTATGGAAAGAGATTTGCTTTGCCGTCGACGTGCAAAAATTATAATTTGAGCCTGTTACGTGTTAATTCAAAGTAATTTCTTTTAATTACAAAATAGCTCATGAGTGTTCTTTATAGGAAAATGATATGTTCAAGTATTTATATTATCCATTAAAGATTAAAAAATAAAATATGTAATACTAACGTAATTTTTATGATTTCCGTACTTTAATTATCCGTAAGCCAAACAACTGATCCAAATAATCGCAATTGCAAAAGGAATGCTTGAGAAATGATTATTAAGAAATCAGTCCCTCTCCACGTTATTGATTACGTGATATTTTGCATATTTGAGCTTAATGTTTAACGATTTTGACGACGGCCATTGAAATACGAGCGTGTCACTTTTCACGCAAACGTAACGTTCTCCATCATTTTCAAGGCGTCCTTTCCCAAATGGATCCTCTCTCATGAACTAGGTTTCCTCTAGTCGATTGGAATCCTAGGGATATGCTGCATCACCATCGCCGTCAGTTTACTGGTAAGCTTGGTTTTAGGGTAGCGCTCTCGACTTTAGTGTTGACCTCTGAACACAAAACGACGGGCACAAGTACTTGAGGACAAAATATGTCTTCTCCTTCACATTAAGATCTTAGTCAAGAAAAGGCATTGCGGCGATTTGAACGACTTATTGTCTTTTCGTCAATCAGTGACTTCGAACACCTCCCACAGCAGCTTGATAGGACGATGGAGTTCACTGTTTCCCTAGAAACAAATTCGCTGCTACGTACCACTCTCTCTCCATGATGCCAATCATTTCAAAATGAATTAAGAATAAGAGAATCCGGAGGGACGCGTGTTTCTAATTAGTCGAGGATAAGATACTCCAGCTGGTTGTCTTCATCTCACGGTTTTATTTTCTTGCTGCTTTATTCTTTCGGTTTCTTGTATGCTGATTATTTTACCAATTTAGTCATTGTAAAATGCGTCGCCCAGGAATCGTCAGACTAAGAAGAAGAAGCAAGCCTAGGCTAATCCAAATGACCGCGGCGACTGCCAGAGGTATTAATTACTATAGTTCGCAAGACCGTGGTCTTAAGTAAAAGAAAACATTAATAGTTATTCAATACAACGATGTTCACGTGTTGCGCTTGGAAAGGAAAAAGTGCGTAAAATATATAAATCTCACTTATTCTCAGTGATATTTACCGATATTTTGCAGATTATAGTTGCACTCTTATCTTGATCGGAACTGTTTAAATATGACCTCATTTAGGTTTTGCCAAGGAATTGTCATGCTGTCGTGGAAGAATTGTGTTCGCTATCGTAGATATCTCCATAAACAGTTATGGAGGAAGTATGACGAGCCCTCCTCAAACTCTCACGCCCAAACACGATTTACGGGTGCAGCCGTCCATTAATAAAAAAGTTTAAAATCCAGATTGCCCGAAATTGCCAGTTAAACTGCGACCAATAGAAGAGGCCAGAGGCTAGAATAAAATACCCTCCGTACGGCAAGAGTTTCAGACGATATGCATTGGCGTAGTAATAATATCTCTACAGTATTTTATCCTGAACCAGACGAATTCGTTAGCTCATGCTAGAATTGCACGGGGTGATGCTGAAGGATGGCTTTCGGGTTACTTCGTCATCGGTGGGCTTACAACGACTTCCTCAAAACGAAGAACATCTTCGGAGCAACCGTAATGAACATCCGTTTCGTCCGAGGAAGTGGTCTAGCTCGGAAGCAGCTGCAAAATCATGCAGAGTTCACTGCATCCGATTATTCATCACATGTCATGACGGAAGCTCCGGGCGAGGGCTTCAGAAGCATTGTTCGGAGGATCTGCTCGAATTTTCCACGGCGATATTAAATAACTGGAGGACCTCACTTTTCAATGACGTACATAATTTTAAGGTTAGATGAATGTAGAGCACTCTTATCGACTCAAGAATGTTCTGGTATCCCCAACCCACCTTGCTTCTGGAGCCATTACTGAATTCCAAGTAAAAATTGCATGTCCATCCTCTGATGAGGACTCAGAAAAATAATCACGTCGGAAGTGAATCCCTACGTCCTTATTCAAAAGAACTTTCAAGAAAAGTTGTGTCCAGATTTGATAAGAAATTCTCTCGGATAAAGAATGCATAAATGTACATGAACACACCATTCACAATGTGAGAATAAAGAATGAGGAAATTACTCTAAGGAAGTAAGCTCTATCTAATCTCCTGCACACTTTATGTTTCTTACAGGAAAGAAAATATGGTCAATAGCCTATTTGATATTTAGCATCCATCATGGACACTAAATTTGTCTTCCATTCTTTGAGCTACTATCTTAAACCCAAAGTGCACCGCACTTCATATGAACTTCCACCATGCTGTTAACCAAATCTTTTTTGAGTTCAATATTTTCATCTTTAAGGTGAATACCTCCTTAGGTATACTTGATATCTATTGAACCTCTTCCATCCCATGACATGCTACTTCTGAAGTATGTACATATCCACTTGTGCATGTTTCTTGCCCAAAGTGAAATAACCCCCTTCCATTTGTTTCATCACCATATGAACACTTTGGTTTTTCTTTAAAATGATTAAAATGTTTTGTCTTCAAAGTAGGCACGTGATCATTGTGGGCATGGATATAGTTGAAAAATATCAGTTTTGCTTGATTGACCAAAGGAAGGGAATTTGGTCACCATTTTACAACTCCCTCTTCCACTAACTGCATTTAGGCTGTTTAGCATTTAATTGAGTGCTAAAAGGTATTAATTTAGTTCTAAGAAGTTGCCCCAGAATGAAATTAGTAAAAAAGGGCGATTTATCCAGAAATATATTTAGTTTCTCCCCTCTCTAAAAGGAAATGTTCTTGGAATGAAAACATTATTGCAAAACAATGCCGCACATAATCAAATCGTAACCTTTTAGTCATAACATAATTAATACTTCTTGTAACTCCCCTTTATCTCATTTTAAATCACATTCAATTTAGAGATCAAATTTCTGAAAAAGAAATATTTGATTAAACTTAAATTTTTTATTCACTTCTTATTTGGGATGCATCCATTTATTCATTCTGCTAAGCCATGTTAACCATATTCAGTATTGTGAACTGAAGCAAATCAGAAAATAAAATAAATAATGAAATCATTATTTTTTTATTGGCAGATGGTATGCCTGCAGCCCAGCCACAATTCACCTTTGACATTCTTCCTGATGCGGGTGACTTGGTGACACGTCTTGGCTCGGAATGTGATACTCAAGCAAGTGCTCAGGCTCAGAGCAGCTCCTCAAGTTTCAGCATGGTACTTCCGGGTGGCATTGCAGTTTCCGCAGCATTTAGCGAAGCCAGAGCCGCCGCAGGTGCTGCTGTATTGGGTCAGTACCTTCACCATCAATCATTCTCTATCCTAGGCAGCTTTCATTCATTACAGGAGGAATTATTGTCCGATGTAATTACCATACAATTAGGATGTGGATTTCTAACTGACAGTAATCAATAACTGACTGCTTAAACCTTCACTTAATCATTACCTATAATGTACCTAAAAATATAACCTTAATGATAACTATAGATTAAATTTATACTTAGATAAACATAATGATTATAATCATACACTAGATGACAGTAATGATTAAAAGTAATTTGATCAAATATATCGAAATATATATTTTTAGTGACAAAAAATATTTTACCTAAGTCAGGTAAATGCCAGGAAAAAGTAATGAAATGAATTAAAAATAGAAAAGAATAATTTTTTATCCCTGCAGAGGAGGAGAATGAACCATTCCATTTTTTGATGGAACACAAATTGTTGATATTTTATGCACTATTTATGTTGCATTTGTCTATCTTTCAAATAGTAAAGAAATAGTGTATTGCCTAAGAAACTTATCTTGCAGAGATTTTTTTTAAGTGTGATAATGGTATAAAGGACTGTTAAACCAATTCATGGCTATATAAATAAATGAAACTTAGCAGAGAGTCACTACTATATTTTTTATGCATTTTCAGTTGTTCGAGAGCTAAGCAAATTATCATTCTTTTAATTGTAGGAACTCCTAGTCCTTTCCGCGGCCGTGGCGTTACAGTTACTGGACCAAATGGTGTGACGTACAACATCAGAGCTCCAATTGAAGCTGATTTCAAAGTTGAAGGCCCTGAAGGTACAAAATGGGCTGTACAGAGACAAAACCCACCAGCTCCATCAGGGTAAGATAAAATTTTTTCCCATCTACATTAGAATAAATGCTAAGTGGAAGAAATCTGTCAACTTCATGAGAATGTTAATTTTTAAATTTAGTGAAATTATTATTTATTATTTGTAAATGACAGAACTTTCAATGAGCATGAAGGTTGCAGATTGCCCTTTGAAAATTTTCTGAGAATTCAGATGCTGATAATCAAAATCAGAAGAGGAGAGAATATACAAGTAAAATATAGAATGTGGAAAAAAGGATATAAACGAAAAGTGAAGAATCAGGCGTGATATTGTGGAATCGAGACATAATGAAAACTTTGTTGCAATTTTCCACAGTTAAAACTTTATTGCCGACCATGGTTTCGATACACTGTAGAGGTTTACCTGAGAGGTACACTGTAGAGGTACACCTGAAGATGATACAGTGTATCGAAACCATGGTCGGCAATAAAGTTTTAACTGTGGAAAATTGCAACAAAGTTTTCATTATTAAAGGATATAAACATTATTGTCAGTACCCCTATTCATGGAATGTCATTTGGAATACAATTTACACTCTCCTAATCATGTGGATTCTCAATAAACTAATACAGTTACTACTTCATGATTTTTTTTAATCAAATACCTCTCAAAAATTTAATTCATGGGTATCTTTTGTACTTGGAAGTCTTGTTAATCATTTAATTGGGCCAAAAATAGCATATTTTATGGTAAAAGTTTCCTTAAAATGATGAGTTAATATTAAATAAAACAATTTCTGGCATAACGTAATATTACATACTTAATACTGGCATACTTAATATTGCATCAGCTGTACGGTCATTTAAAGTTGCTAAAGAAGGAAAAGGGTTGATTTTTATAATTTATGATGTCTTTACATTTAAATAAAGGTTTTCTTAATCCAGCATAAAAATAAATCTGCTAGCATAATTAGCAATAGTGGATTTTCACTGCACAATGGAAATTGTTGGAAAAGTGTTTTAAAATGTACTTGTGAAGGAACCTAAGCATTTTTTTCAGAGTCTAACCCAAATGACTTAATTATAATTACATATGCATTTTGTCGTTGATACTGTCATTATATTAAAAATATCTATTGGATGTCATCAATTTGGGAAGATTATGGAGAATATAATTTTTTTATAATATTTTGAGCTTATATCTCAGTGTTAGTAATCAATAATATTATTTCTTATAAATATACAATTCAAGCATTATATTAGGTACTATTCATTTATGTTGGCTATTTTTTAAGAGAACAAAATGTAATTAATCCATGAAATGAATTTATGTAGCCTCTGAAAAGAGCAGCAAAGTTAATTCTAACAAATAATTTGTTTGACCAAGATTGTAAATATATATGTTTTACTTGATGCCATTTCTTACTCAGATGACACGTGATTTACTTTATCATTGCAGAGGGGGAGCAGCTATCACATTCCCAAAACACTAAATAAAACTGACATCATGAACTTATGTGTCATAACTTAAAGATGTAGTGCATAGAAGAGCACTCAGAATGGAAGGAAACCATCACTTCAGAATTTTTTCAAGAGGAGTCCAATGAAACAAGATGACATCATTATCTTTATAAAGATACAAGATAATCTCTCTTCTTAGCCAACAATTATTCATTTTATTTGAGTGTGAAGGCCTCAGAAGTGTTTCTTCATGATCATATCATTCTGCAATTTATGAACTAATGAAGATAAAAGAAAATACTTGGCTATGACACTAAATATACATTAATTTACAACTGCTTTCGATACAGAGTATCGTCATCTACCAGTCTGACACACTGTATTACAATCAGGTGTAAACAAATTCATATTTGATGGAATAGTAAAATATTTTCTCCTCTACTTATCATGAAGGAGTTTCACGATGTAAAGTCACCTACCTTTTCACCCAAAATACTTCTTTATAAAAAGGAGATGCTTATGAATCAACTGCTACTAGTTATGCAGTTTAAACGTGCTGAATCTCTTTCAAATAATTGCTTATGGGATGATGGATATATGTATATGCAAATATGTGACCATTTGCATGTACTTCAATGTTTAATGTGTTCATATTTTGTGCTATATTCAGTGATGCAGACAGGAAAAATTCTGTTCCCATTTGACAAAATCATAACCACACAAAAGTCAGAGTTCGCAATTCTATTGAAGTTCTTGGGAACTTAGGTGGTAAAGAAATATTGAAGTATAGCTATGCACACAACAAATCCTGACTTGTTTATTTAGTGAAGTGACAATACCAATAAGTATTATGATTTTTAACCAACGCCTTGACTTCATAGTTTCCATTTGATTGGAAATGCCAGCAGTTCCTTTTTAGGAAGTATACTTTTGTAATCTTTTGCCAATATCATGATCACAAATATAATTTTCTATATAAAAGACATTATTTTATCATTTATGCCTTAAATGAATACAAATGTATATTTATGAATGTATTTACATAATGAAATAAAATTGCTTTTCCAAGATTACTTTTACATCATTGAAATTTGAGAGAAATAATTCAGATGAATCAGTTGCATCCATCCTATTAAGTATAACTGTTTATCCAATAGATTTCAATATATTCCCTGACTCTACACATCTCAATACAGTGCTTTAGAAAATTCATCACTTCACCGAAACTGGCAATTTTACTAGTTCAATTAGAAAAATAAATGCAAAGTTTTGGAGCACACATTTACAGTGGTGTAAATATACATTTTTTTGAGTTTTTGAGCCAGAAAGAGTTGTTAACACTCGAAAAATTAAACTCTCTTTATTTGTACATGTTATAACCGCTTAGTTTGTTTCTTAAATTACTCCTATTCCAATACTACTATAAAGAAGTATTTTACTACTACTCCTACTTGTAAATTGAATCACAACAATCAATGCAATCAATCAATCAATGATTGAATGCAATGTGACATTCAATCATTGAAATCAACTCTAAGTCCTATTAATTATTATACATACAAATAACATTTTTCTATTTAAAGGGATATGACCATTTAAGACCTTTTTTCCTTGAAAAATGACTTAAAATATGATAGACAATTTAATGTTGCATACTGATTTTGCTCATGAAATGCATTTAAGTAAAGGGGTCCATTGCTTCTTCAAGGAATAAATTTACCGGTGTTTTATTTTTTGGTTGTACCTTTTTCATCTGAAATCAAGATATGAATAAAATTGGAGAGAGTCTTTCCAATTCATGTTCTCAATAAACCACCACCTATTCGAAGTGAATCCAGGCGAGTTCATGATTGCTTAACTACTGAATCAAATCAGGATCTATTCTGGTGCATTGTGCTCTCCTTCCTCTCTTTATAGCCTCAGATTTAGCCAGTAATGTTGGATCCAATGCCTTTAGAATAATGCATAATATCATTTGGCTTGTGTAAGTGTGCAGCATAGAATGGCATAGGTTGCCTAACAGCTATTAAAAACTGTGAACATTGGCCATTCTTATACAATTTACACCCCTGCCTCCTTTGAACCAATATAATGGATTGCCATTAGGGTCTCAAACACTTCAAAAGACTGGCCATTAAAAAAAATTGAAATCATATTCTCTCCAATTTTCATTATTTCTAGGACTCAACAATGAGAGTATAGAAAATGCTGTTTCACAAAAAAATATTAATTTTTGAGTGGGCAACATTTCAAACTTAAAAAAATTACCCCACCTTGTCCACCCCTCAGTTGATACTATGCATTTTTGCAGTTCGATAACCCCCTAGTATGGTATCACTGTCCAACGGATACTTTCATCTCCCAATAAATCTAGAGATCCTATACAGATGCATATTTTAACACTATAGGGCACCACACATACAACAATATTCTTAAGTATTATTTTCTCAAAACCTTTCTTGTTGGAATGAAGTTGCAGAGTGAAATATTAACTTCTCAATGAAACTCTCAACTCAGTAAAACCTTTCACAATAATCACAGCAACTGTTACATTTTCAGCACTTGCATTTTTAGTACATAGAAACTTTGTTTTACGCTATGGTGATGGAGAAGAAAAGGGCACGATTACTTTTTGCAATTCTTGAGGAGAGGTGCTTGTTTTTGCTAGCTTGAATGCAATGAGTTTCAACAACCATAGCAACTTTAAAGCTTGCTGGGCAGCAAAGCATGAGAGCAATATGTATAAGGATGGAAATAAAACATTGTCAATGACTATGGCTTAACAGGATCATATATTGAAAGACCATGAAGCTTTGAATAAATAGAATTGAAAGATTATTTTCTTTACATGGTTTATATAATTTTGAAAAAATAAACAAAAATCATTTAAGCTTTTTAATATTGACTCATGATCAGAGTACTATGTATGTCTGTGATGAGTGGGTATTACCAGTAGTAAAGTAGCATATAAAAGTGAAAAAAAGTTTTATTCTCATTAAATGATGATGAAAATACATAAATAATGTTATTAAAAATGCTTCTATTATAATGAATTAATTCCAGAAGAAAGAAAATTTTAGAGAAGGGATACTGCTGCCCCTTTTCTGGCCGACCAGTAAAATTTCACATGGCTTGTCAAGTCTTGAACATCTTAGAAATGTATAGGTTAACAAAAATTTCATTCCAAAGGTGAAAATAGGACATTTGGTAGTTTTTAGTTAAGAAACTGTAATAGTAACTTTAACGAAGTCACCCGCTATGTGTGCATTATAATGCAACCATTTCAGAGAGTAAAAATCATTCGCCTTGACCGGGATTCGAACCCGGATCCCTCGGGTATTTCGTCATAACATCTTGTTCCTTTAAAAGCCCCAAAATTTCAGAGTGTAAGAGGACGTCTCGGTAGCTTAAATGGTTAAAGCACTCGGCCGGATATCGAGGGATCCGGGTTCGAATCCCGGTCAAGGCGAATGATTTTTAGTTAAATTCACCAGCTTGCATAAAAAAACACCCATATTCTTAGTAGGTAACGAGGCCCATGTTTTTTCCACATTTTTGTCACACTCAGCTACATTGTTTGGGCTTCAGCTTTCAAAATGACTTTTGGTGAGTTAAATGAGCATGTTGTCCATCAGAGTAACTTAGTTGGCAATGGGAGTGGGTTTTAGAACTCAATTATATTTTGTCCTTTGTCAAACCCTAAGAATTAGCAATAGTTTAAAATGTAATTTTCCAAAAGATAAAAAAGCTTTTACTTATGCCCCAGTCTTCAATGTGTTATACCTTCTTTTTAGTTGCTAATTGCGTCCATTCTACATTGTAATGCCAAAATCTGCTAAATCCTTCCTCATAAGGAAAAGCTAAAAATTCAGAAAAATGAAAAGGCAATGGTAAGCAACAATTTTCATTTCTTTATGCCTCTCAAAATATTTGTTACATTCCTATTAATCTACTCTGAGCCTTCTCCCATTAATCAATTCTAATTGATGGCAGTTATCAGTAAATCCTTTGTTGCCAATGCAAGTAACCATCACCAGTGTGGTGATGGTTAATGTAACCTTCTTTAAATGGCTTTCAACTTAGTAATCTGGTTCAAATCCATGTTATGCCTTAAAAAACCTATGCAACTCAAGACGCATGGTACTCTAAACACCAGATTAGGTAAGCCATATACAGTGGCGGTTAGTAAACCGAGTTTATCTGGTTGAGCTTACCATTTATACTTAAATCAGAAATTACATAGTTTATAAAAACAAAATCACTCTTAAATGCCAAGGGTAATCTATCGATAAATAGTAAATTTTGAATGGTCCAAACAACAATTATGTATCAAGTGAACTTTCCCTAGCTTGACATGGTCACCAAAATAAAAAACAATGCAGCCACATAAAATTCATACCGCAATCCACCTGAGCTGAGATTTAAAATTATCTCATTGTGGCTTTAAAATATAACAAATCGGAAGAAAATACATGATAGTTTTGATATATACCTTAATGATGTACATATTCTCTCAAATAAGACTTGCATGTTTCCCACGCTTTAAAGTGGAAGAAAAGCACTTCAAATATGCGAAAAATTAAGTTTAGTCGGACACAGATATGAATGGACAGATTTCCATTTTTTCAGCTGGCTTCTACTTAATATCAGAAATTGTACTTTTACCAAAAACACAATAAAAATACTGCATAAATGCTCGAGATATCATTATGGGTAAACCTAAAAAAATACGTAACGCAAACAGGAAGACAGCTGATGCCATGTACATTCAATAAGGGCGACAGATTAAATAATAACAGATTCATCACTTAATTTATCTTCATTAATAATGTGGCTACACAATTAAGGTAGAATACAAAATTATGCGGATATATTCCAGCAACGCGCAAAGCATGCGAATTCGTAAAAATCTCACTCTAAATAGAAAGTATAGCATCCCCTCACTTCTTACTTCAAGCAGTAAAAGGAAAGTTAACGGCTAAACTTGATTTAATTTAATTATTTAAGAGCATATATGTTATTCAGAGATTAGGTGTGGGGGAGAACTGACACGTAGGAGAAAACTAAGGGAGATACAATTTATGCGGCATCAATAAGTTTATCGCGGTGTGTCATTTTATGTCTTATTCGGTAAGCCCAATAAATATAGTGACGTTAAGTATGTGTTCATCCAAAATGTACCTTAAACGGTAGACTACCATATAAAATAATGTAGTCCTTACTTAAGAGAGTATTCGGTTACGACAATCTAAAATTACCGCGTTGTACGACTCCAATAACAAAAGAGTATTGATAAGCAACAAAATTTCCATTGATTGATTATGCTTATTTCGAATTGATTTAAACTTTTGAAACCGATCTATCGTGTCATTTATGACAATTTCTGTCTATCCTTGGCACAACTGAGACACATACCAATTATACGATAACCCTAATTTGTCAGTCATGGGTTCACCAACCTTAATTTGTTGAACAAGTGCGTTGGTGTGCATTCTTATTTCGATCTCTATTTGTATTTCACAATTGCCGTTTTTATTCTAACATTTAACAATTATTAGAATACGAAAGTTTATAAGTGACACCCAGAGTCACGCACCGTATGACGATACGACCAAATGTATCATATACCATCTTGTGGCAGAAATCTTAACTAATCGGTACACGAGGAAGAAGGGAAATTGTAAGTTGTAGAGGTTTCTTCGTGAAATAGTTCTGGGGTGCATTATTAATCTGACCTCTAATTAACTGCTGAAACAGCCGAATATTATGATAATTTATTGAGAAATAAGTTGACTAGCTTATTCGATGAACAGTTATTTTAATAATTTCTCATGCCCTCCTGTAAATTAGCACAATATCACTGCGCCTTGTGACTGGAGATTCGGCCATCTTACATTACCTAATCAGTAGACTTTCGGAAGCAGTTTCGTTGTCTGTGGGAGACCTGCAAATTCAATTACACAGCTGTTGAGATGGCGTTAAAGAGAATAAATAAGGTATGTATTAGTTCTTTGTTTGCGGCGGAGATTTTGGCCCAATTGCCGAAATATCCCCTTTGGAGTACTTGTTTCAACGCCCTTAACGATTTTACATTTGCTCTTATGTCTGCAATGCTTATTACCTACGTCAGTGTAACGGTTGAAGTACGGATCGTTTTGGTGCATTGTATGTCGTGAAGATTTGCGAGCTACTGCTACGGTTTACTGTGGTTGAAGATTTCGTGAATAATTGTGCCTAAAGAAAGCAAGTTGTGTTGTATGCCGGAAGTGTGTTAAACCATGAACAATTGATTGTATTAATTAGTGATTCGTATGTTCATGGTGTATGAGTATTCAGTACAGTCCATCCAATTAGTGAGTAGCACCATCATCTTACAAGTATTTCGTTGTTGTTGCTTGGTATGTTGAATCATAACGCGGATGCGTGGTTTTTATCAATACTACATTGTGCCATTAGTAATCACCTGACTGAGTGACGGTGATTTTGAAGTTCATCACATACCGTGGTTCGATCTTTCTCGGTTATTTTTGTTCATTTTACCAGAAATTGCCGACTTGGATGAAATGGATCGCATTCCAATGTTCTATCCGGGTATTATTATATTTATTAAGTTTCTGCAGAATCCGTTATTTATTTGAGTATTAGGATGACTCATTCCCTTTTAATATTTTATTTGTTATGGGTATATTAAATTTTCATTCTGTATTATCCAAATATTGACTGGTTTAGGTTTAGGGACGTCGGATGACGTACAGCATTTTCATGAAGGTATAAGTTTTACTTTTTAAATGTGACTGATAATCACCGTTGCTATTCAGGTTGATGCATTTTTGAAGGAGTCTACCGAAACAATAATTTTACGTGAAGTTATTTGGTGTTGTAATCTGAACTCTGGGATTGCCCTTGATTTTGCCATACAATTTTACAGGAACTCCAGGACCTGGGCAGGGATCCTCCTGCTCAATGTTCCGCAGGTCCAGTCGGCGATGATCGTAAGTATAAGCATTTTTTTCTTGGCCAACCTCTTCGTTCGCACGTTATGAGTCAGCCTTCATATTTTACTTAAATCAATTTCGTATGTAATTGTTCCACGAGTACATCTTTTCCTTCTGTTTTAGTGTTTCACTGGCAGGCCACAATCATGGGACCTGTAAGTATAATACTCTCTGCCCTCGTATGCCAATGAGACATGATTACCAAAGGCTAAATTTATTTTCTTTAATTTACAGCCAGACAGTCCATACCAGGGAGGTGTTTTTTTCTTAACCATTCACTTTCCAACGGATTATCCATTTAAACCACCAAAGGTAAGTTAATATCTTCACTTAGTATAGTTTTGAGTGATAATTCCCAATTAAGGCGAAATAGTTATAACGTCCTTAGTCGTATAAAAATATTAAGTTATGGTTTAAAAGATGGTTGGGAAACATTTGTAGTTACGATATTAACAATAAGGAAATTAATTGAAATATGTGCTTATTTTGCTGAATGTCTCATAGGAATTCCAATTTTCGTTAATGACCATAGAAGATTGGATGCCAGAAATTGGGTTAACTCCTCAACTTCTGAAAAAAGATTGACATCTGTATTTTTTACTCTTTTAAATATGTATTTTATAGCGAAAGCATTCGTTGTAATCATAATCAATTCAGTAGTTTTTGCTATATCATTTTATGTTTATGCTATTTTTCAGAAATGTTGCTCTCAGAAAAGGTTCTTGAAAGTTTGTAGATGCTGTGAGTAGGGGTAACTTTGTTCTTGAGTTATAGTTTGATCCGTCAGTAAAGAAAACAACCATTATAGATGAAGAGTGGGCAAACTAACTCCTGGATTGGTATGCATTGGCTTGACTGATAATAAAGCAACAAAAAAAGAATTGCCAAACGTTAGGATTCCATATGGTGAATAGAATTTTAAAAATAATGTAGAAAGTGAAGTAATGTGACAAATTGAATTTTGTAAACATTTTCTGTATGAGAAAGTAGTGAAATAGACCAAAAATATCATGTGCTATTAGGTCGTGAAGCTATTACTCTGCATGCTTGAAATATACAACGACTGGTGGAATTATACTGTGCATTTCATTGGAGGTGTGTTGTACACACTTGAATTGTAGCTACAATCATGCAAAATAGGAATTATAGGACCCTATTTTGGGAATGATATGAGTAATGGATTTAACAGATGCAATATAAGGGAAAATGGTGATTTTGGGATGAGGATTTGAAATTTCACCAATTCCATATCTTTCAAAAAGTTGTAAAATAGTGATATTCAGTTAACTCTCCAAAATTAGGGTAAAATTGAGCTGATTCCCAAGTTACTCACAAGGGGAGGAGTAGGAAATGGAATGATTAACAATAAATGGATAATGATTAATGTAGTTGTGCTGAAAGGTATTTGGGATTGAGTTCTTAGTTTAGGACTGGATTAGTCTGATGTTTAATGTGATTGGTCACATTGATCATGTAGTATAGGTGATGTGTATGTATGCATGCCTGGTGTTTCAATGCAGTAGACTAGAGAAGCCTTGAATTGGTGAAATTCCTCCTTAGGTATGGCAGATAATTGACCAAGTAAAATTTCATGGCTTAAATTACTGCGACTCATGTTCCAACCTTCAAATATCATCAGGTGTTAGTTTTTTAATTTTCTCAAGGGTGAGTGCTCCGATGCAAGTATGCTTTGGTTTTTAAGACTCTTCTGCATGCATTGGTTCAGTGCAGTTTACCATTATAGAAGAACCCAGAAAACAATAACTTTCCTGGCATTTGAATTCCTGGGGTATCTGATAAAAGCCAAATGCAGGTGCAGGAGAATCCATTGGACATATACGTTACCCAGAATGTCTGGGAGAAAACATCCGAATAAATTTAGGGCTTTATTCTTAAAAAGATAGGGCATCACCTACACCACACAAAGCTGTATTAAAGCCCATCTTGTGGCTGTAAATTGTTGGACACAACCATTGGGAGGTGCATGAGAGAGGATTTTGGCATATACCCCAAAAAATATTTGAAATAGAGGAAATGTTTCAATTCTTAATGTGCTTCAGTTCATCTTTTGGAGTACTCGTAATTATCTACACTGAGATTCTTCCTATTAATGTAGGCTGGGTATGGATAAAAATAGAAGTGAGAAGTATAAACTTTCTATAGGGTGGGAAATAATAGGATTGTACCATTAGTCTGCTATTGATTTAATTCTGATACAACATTGTTATATTGTCATCCAATTTCATTTTTGTTTTTCCCTTTAGGCTATTTTGTTTGATTTACGGCACTTGATTACGTAAGCAAAGTTTTCTGAATGTAAAAGTGTTGGATTAGTGTTTTCATTTGCCACGTCCCTGTTGTTGGGTATAGTGAGCTGCTTTATTCCATCCCATTAAAAATATTATTTTTCCAAATCTGCTGGCCCTATTGTAGTAATTTTTAAAGGTATAGTGCCCTATATGCAGCTTATTTAACAATATTAATTGTTAGAGATCCTTTTCTTGATTGAACGCTTTAAAAGAAAGAATGCTTTTGTGATGACATTAATATAAGATCTTCAACTCACTAAGAGTTGTAGTTTTGTGTAAACTGCAAAGGGACTAGCAGAGTTATAAAATGAATATTATTATTGGAAAAGGAATTATGCATAAATTTTAGGATATCCATAATTTATAACTGTGGAAATTAATAATAAATATCCAGATGTCATTTTTTGGTCTACGGAGCCCAGGATTGTTCTTTCATGCTTTGATGAATGTGATTCATTGCCTTATTTGTCAGATTTGAGAGGTGTCAGTAATGAATGTTTTGTTGTCGGATATTATAGCTTAGGTAATCGTGTTCTAGCATTAGTTCTGAAGCTGCAAGCATATTCAATGCACAATCATGGTCATGTTAAGTTTATCAAACTTACAAACAACGTCATTTGACTTACAACAAGATATTCCATCCCCCTTGAGGTAAAAGGTATTGGCATTGCAGTTCATTAAGGTTAATTTGCCCTTGAAGTGATTGTTTTTTAGGTGAGGAAGTTGTGGAACTAGATACCAATTGCTCTACATGTGATAACGTCAAAGTCGACGAGCAATCATATCCATTGAATGTGTTCAGTGCCATATCTCAAGAAGTGGTATGAGCTGTGTTTACTCTTGTTTTTGCAACTTTAAAATGAAGACTAATTGCATAGTGAACTAAAAATCTTGTGCTTCTTACGTTTTTGTGAGCATTATTGCCCCATTTTGGTATTTTGTTTAAAATATGCTGTCTTAGGTATTGGTTTTTTATTGGTGCTCTTAAGAAAACATTGCTTGTTGGTCATATGTCTAAATAATTATAAAAATGGGCTCTGTTTACTCCTTATCTATTAATTTATTGTGTCATTTGTGGAAGACATAACTGATTTTACGGGAATGAAAGGTTCACTGGGTCTAAGATTCTGCTGAAAATGTTGGTTTCATTTCTATGGTTTATATCTAATGATATTTATCTATTTTCTTTGAATTTATATAACAATATTTGCTAGAATTAAGATAAAATGTAAAAAATAAAAAGGGATTTAGTTGAAAAAATTTAAAGTGCCAGATCCAAAAGCTGTAATTGTTAAACTCATTAAAAGAAAAGACCTTGGTTTTAAGATTTGGCAGGGTAGCTATCAATTCTTAAAATTCTTGAGAGCCATGAAGTAATCAAGAGTGAGGATCGCCTTGAAAAAATTGGGGAACCCTTGAAATAGGCAGAGGAGCCTGGAATTATCTTAGGTTTATTTTTGCTGGCAACGTAATGGGTGGTAGGAGGATTAACATTTACCACTTATTTCCCATATGAAGAGCCTCATTATTTTTGCACTCTATCCCATTAGTTTAAATGAGTCTCTAATGTTGAAAATTAAATTAGAAAGCTTTGGGTCTACTTTTGCGCCCAGCAAATAGTGCCTATGTTTGCCTCCAGAACCTTTAGGCTAATTGTACACGAGTGCTAACCATAGTGCGAATTGGGATTATATTAATGAATCACATTTTAAAACAGCATTTTACTGAAGTAATAATTAGTTATTACCAGGTGTTTGTATTTAGGACTGGAAAACCAGGTACTATTTCCCTACCAAGGATACAGATCTTTGGTACCGGTATGGTTAAACATTCTGCAATATTTTAAATGTTAAAAGAATTTACTATCCACTAGAGAATTTTAGGTTCTTCTTGGGACCCAAGTCCTGATGCCAACTCCCAATCACAACATGCTCATGGAAAGAAAATTTTTTTTTCTGGATAATTTAAAAGCAAATTAATCATTATCAAACTGGCCACTATATGTAGGCGTTTGTGTTCCTGATGTTCAGGTGAATCCATATAAACAATAGGTTATGCATAAAATGCAATGTTTATTCAGGCAGTAAGGAAGATATCAGTGTAAACTTGGGGAAGTTTACACTGATATCTTGCTATCAGTACTGCTGAATGTTTTGAGAATGTGTAACCTCCATAACTACTGTTTCAGTATTTGTCATGTAACTGCATAGAAATAATTGGTTTATATTTTAATGATATTTCTACTCTTATTCAGCTTGAGAGCTTAACATTTTTTCTTAGTAGAAATGTTTTGTTAACATCCTCTCATTTTGAATTCTTAAGTCAGGTCTGTGCTTATTTCACTATGGTAATTTGTTTTCAGGTTGCATTCACAACAAGAATTTATCATCCTAACATAAATAGTAATGGCAGCATTTGTTTGGATATTTTGAGATCACAGTGGTCACCTGCTCTTACAATATCAAAAGGTAATTGGATAAAAGTGCAAAAATGATTGGTTAATTTGGAAAAACTCTAAAGAGTGTTTAATTGTACTATTGACTTTTTTTATCATTTCAGTATTGCTGTCTATATGTTCACTACTTTGTGATCCAAATCCTGATGATCCCTTAGTGCCAGAAATAGCGAGGATATATAAGACTGATAGAGAAAAATATAATGAATTGGCAAGAGAATGGACGCGCAAGTATGCCATGTGATGGCAATAATGTGATGCTGAATCTGCTGTCTGTAACATTTTCTAAAGGAACAACCTGACACTGGTGTTCTCTTTATCTGGCAATGCCATTATTTGTTTCTTCCCCTGGTTCCCATTTTGTTTTTTTATTAAAAAGCATATCTTGTTCCAAAAAATATAATCCCAACCCTTATCCAATCATTATCTCCATTTCATCCTTCCCACTACTCGCACATACAATTGGGTGGTTTAGGGAATTAATGGATTGCGATACTTTGGAGTAAAATTTTAACAGCGTAAAGAGCTCTCCAGTGATGACCACGAGCAATGAGGACTCCTGATATGCCAGATTTGTGCAAAGATTTCCATAACAGAATTACCTAGTGATTTTGGCATGATTGCGATTTTAACACTTAATTTGAGTTTTGTAAAGTATTCCCAGTTTCCTCCTATTCTTTCGAGCGAAAGGACTTACCTTCAAATTGTAAATTTAATTTTTTGAATTTATCGAGTGTAAAAAGTGTGAAACTTGAACTTGTTTTTTTTTCTTATTTTTGTTGTCTTTCATTTAAATGAAACTCATGTATTCGTACCTTATGTTATACTGGTGAATAAAAAGTGAATAATTGACGGTGAGTTATTTCGTGGAGGGAATAAAGGGAGGAAATATTAGAGTAATTTTTAATAAATTGATGTCCGTCAGGGAGAATTTGGAGAAGTTTGGTAAATGGTTTATCAAAGACTAATTGCTTACAATAGTGAAATTGGTTATTCCCAACTTAGTACTGTGTGCTTACCTCTGCACCTGTAAGGTGGTTTTGAGTTGTGGGTTTGGGGTGTGAGGCAAGACTGCATATAATTCCTTAAAAATTAAAGGACTTGTGGATGTGTGAAAACTGTGGCAGTGGAGTCATGTTTATGATGGGACAGTTACAAGAGTTATTCGCATCAGTTGGAGATGTCAGCAGAGCATTTGTGGTTTGGTGGTGATAATAATTAAAGCTTACTGGGCTGTATTAATAACAATTTTCCAACATTTTCACTGTGGCCATTGGAGTACTCCCAAGAAATTTACCATGTCTCTCATGTAATCCAGTTGAAAACCTTGTAAGAGTGCTTGACAGCCCACCCAACCTACCTTGATTCTAGGGAAGGGATGGGAGTGAAAAAACAAGCTAGTGGTTTTGGGAGTCGTGTTTAAGCAGTTAAACTGCTAGGGAAAAATGCCTTCCCCATTTTCTTTATGCCCTTAGTCTAATATCTGCAGAAAGCATTTCACTTATGTAAAAATTTCCGGGTTTTTTATCAAATGCAACGTTGTTAGAGCATTAGAAGATTGTTTGGCACATGGAATTATCCATAGTTAAGGAACAAAGAGTGCAGCGCTTGGTGGCATTGTTTCATAATTATTATTATTTAAATGTTATGCAGATGTAAATTAAGGGATTTGTGTATGTATGTTAATATAAGAGTCATGAACACATGGCAAAGGTCAATTTTCATTTGACCTTGATAGGTATTGTAAAGTTGAAAGTATAGGCTCAAGCAGATAGTTATTTCTGCATATCATTTTGGAAAGTGTCTCTCATGTCATTTCCCCATTTACTTAGTGCTAATTTGTATGTAATTATTTTGAATTTGACCTCTTTAAATATTCAGATGGCAATCATTGGAGAACCTTTGTCAGGACTCCTTTACATCTTCACTTCAGGAAATTCATGAAGGGGTTTTAAATTGAGCAGTATCAAGGGGAATGGATTGTATCCTAACCGAAATGTGAAAAACGAAAACCAAACTTAAGAAATAAAAGAAAAGATTTAATGTGAGAGATTTATTACTCCTGCACATATCCTATTGTTAAGTAAAACTTAATTGACTGGTGGTGAGCACAAGTTTACTACTACGTGTGGTTGGCGAAGTTATGAAGCATAAACTATTTTGGTCACAACTACCGGCGGGGCTGGTTAGGACCGTATCCTGCTGAATGCGAGCCGACGATCCATAAAAGAGAAAACCTGATCCTATTACTTAGTTCTGTTTTGTAAATTCAAAAGTGCTCGCAATAGTTCGCGAACACAGTATGTGTAGGAGGCTTCGTAAGGGAGGGATGAAGTTTGAGGGTTACATGACCTCATCTAATATAAGAGGCGACGAGCCTACCCAGGATTCCCCACTTTTGTTCCTTCCGAATTTGGCTCAGGTTGCTTCGCCTGCTAAATCGTCAGAGGCTGCAGGAATTTTGGGAAGTTTCTTTTTTTATTGGTGGAAAAAAAATAAAATTTTGCTAATTCGTGATTGTGCCGCCATTTTGCACTTCATTTGTTTTTGTAAATATTTGTGTTGATATATATCGCCTGTTATCTCGCCGCTTCCTGCCTAAATATCAGCAAGGATTTGCCTTAATTCTCACCCGTGACATCTCCGTCCGATTACTTGTATTTATTCTAGCATTATATCGCCAACTCTGAGATGTGACTTTTTACCGTTACTTTTTCATCTGCAGAGTTTGACTTCATCAAGGCATCATTGATAAAGTCAACATCGCCAATGAGTGTTAATTGTAACGGTTGAAAATTACCTAGTTACTGCAATGGTTCATTTCCACTCCGTTCTAGATGATATCTCACATATCGTTGGCAATTTGATTTCGGATATGCGGTGGCGAGGGTTAGGGTGCTTCTTTCCTCATTTCTTATTCAGCAATGACTGGCTTGGGTGCCTTGACCTAATTTTGGAAAGGCCAGACTAGGGAACTGAAATAGTTCTCCGATTCTAGCAGCCATTTTTACTGTGGACGTCTGTTTCTTTAAGTTGTTACGTAGACAGCACGATATCTTGAGGGTTTGCCCAAATATCGAGGTCGTAACATGTATAATTTCCTTGGAGTTCCAAGGTATTGCCTTTAAGAATTCTGATTGTTTCATTTATGCGACGTATTCTTTGAGTTTTGAAGATCGGTTTTGTTGTAGAAACTCCCACGCTTTGAGAAAATATGGATCTCTTTTACTGGTGCCTAGTTATTTTTGTATACTAGGTTCATAATTCTTTAATAATTTATTCCCCCCACGGCAGTACGATTCTAAACGAAAATGAATTCGAATGGCAAAGAACGTATGTTACTTAACTTTTTTTTAGATTTTTTTGTTTAATGTAGGGTATCATACAATCTACCATTGAATTTCGTAAACTTTTAGTTAAAGGTAATATAGAAGAAACAGAATATGGGTACGTGAAACTTTTAATTGTCAAGGGTGCTAGTATTCTAATATTTTAATGACTTTTTTCTAAAGTTGTTCAAACATTGACAACGAATAGTAATTATTTACTCAGCAACATTAGGTTTAATCGCTTACATGTAGGGCACTTGATATGTCGTTTTCAGCGTGGAAATAGATTTTTCCCAATTGCTTAGCCATATTTTAGTTGCCTTTTTGTAGTTATCTGTATAACTGTTAGCTTGTAAACTATACTCTTCAATCTTTTTATTATATTCCTGCCAAGAAAGTTGGATTACACACTGAATTTATGTCTTCAGTACTTTTAATTTCACGAGAGCTATCTACTAACCTTAAAATGGGTTATCTTTAATTCTTCTATATTTATATGTGCAACATCTAAGGTTCCTTCCTTGTTTGGGTATTCATCAGATATGCCATCCCTTAATTTGATTCCATCCGTAATTTCTGGTGCATTTATGTATATTTCAGTGGATTCTGTTTTCATTGAATGTGATTTTTTATAATTTTTGCATACCTTTGGCCAAACATGAAAATAAAGCAAATTATTTTTTCTCTTAAATCATTTCATGGCCAGTCATTTTTAATACCAAAGGTAAATTTAATTGGCAATATACAACATTAAACTCTGAGCAATCACTGGTAATGAAAATCTAAAAAGGAATGAAGTTATTTCATGAAAGAGGCAGTAATTTATTTTTTAAGTTGCATTTCTTCGTCTAGTTAAGTTTTGTCTCCCATTCCTTTTATATATTTGTGCAAAAAATGCCACCATATGGAGTCACAGAGTTGCTCATTGCTGACCACCGAGCCTTAATAATGTTATCTGTGATTACATTTATTAGTTCTATAAAATTTACCTGTAAGGAACTTAGTAAAGGATTGTAACTTGTCGATGAAATGGTAATATTAGCTGTTAAAAATTAATCATTTTTAATCTCATGGTGGTGGAACTTATGATACTAGGTGCCTTTCATGGGAAGTAATGTCTATGAGAATGTTGCATGGACAAGTAAATATGCATGCCAATATTTGTCTGATTTGTATGAATTTAGAAATTTCAACTTTTTTATTGCAAAAATTGTGATACATGCATAATATGCATGTCTGTTACTGCAGCAATATTCTGCTAAAGATCAGTTGTAATACAACTTCATTTGTGGTGCTTGAGTTTAAAAAACTTAAGACATTTATATTCCCATCTTTCAAAATGATTTTGCCTCCATGCTTAGTTTGGAATGAATAATTTTACTATGAAATGCAAGTCATTGCAATGATGTTGATAGTTAAATGTATGGAATTCAATATACTCCTAATGGTAATTGGTCATTGGTTATGCTAGGGTTGTGGTGTAGGCAGTTTTATTCCTTGGGTTAAAGTTGAAATCCACCAACCCAAAATATTTTTTGCTACTAAAATTTTTATTTGCTCAGGGGTTGCCAGAATACACAATTAAAAATAGTAACAATATCTCTCATTTCTATTTATAATTGATGTAATTTTGGGATGCAATATTTATGTAATGCATAAGAAATGGGGTATTAATGAGTGCAGTAATACTAACTCATACAATTACTGGAGTTGAAATAGAAAAATTATTTTTGTCTCCACAATCCTGGTGGCCAACCAAGTGTACCAAGAGTTTCTGCTGACCCAGAGAGACTGCACAGGGTTGCAAATTAAGATCAGATGCCATTTAAAGTTAAGGTAATTCGTTTTTGTCATGCAACTAACTATTGAAGTTTTGTAAAATATAGCACATATACTATTTTTACCATTTAAATATTGTATATTTTTGTGTTCATCGTGATTGGGTTTAGTGAGGTTAGGGTCGGACATATGAATTGCTAGCTATGTTAAAACTCTACACCCATCCAGTTCTTTGCAAGCAGTATCTACTGTGCTGGCTGATTTTTTGATGAATTACTGAGAGATGTGGTATATTAATTCATGAATTTTGATAAGAATCTGTGATGCCCTTGTCTGACCCTCCTTACTTGGGGGGTGTTCCAATGGTGTCATTTCCTGTGGTGCAGAGAGGTATGGTGTCTCATTCTGCATATTTATTTGAACTCTGGATTGTCATTTGAGGAATATCGGTACATATGTGTGGTGTTGTTTGTTTTGGACATAATGGCTCTAATGTGACTTAATTACATTCAATAAAAACCTGCTCACTTCCCCAAGGTCATTTCTGAATTCAGATGCATGTATATATGGGTGTATGCATTTTAATACCTCTTGCTTTAAAATTGTTTATCAAATGAAGACGAGCATTTTTTTAGGTTGTGTTCCTCCAGTTTTCATTGTTTTTCCTCATTCAAACAACTATAGTTTGTAAGACTATGACACTCTGCAGCTGACTCTTAAAGCCAGGTTTTATCATCTCCATAGGATGGATTTCCTCATTTTTCAGTAACTGTATTGAATTGTGTGTCCATGATATTATATGATAATAACCCTACTATCAACAAACATTATGTCCTCAGTACTGTCCTGGACGGGAGGAAGGAAGTACACAGAGATGAAGAGAGGCCTGATTTAGAGTAGGTTGCTGAATTGGGTTTTGTTTGGAGTTACAAAATATTTATTTGATAGTTGTGTCCATCCAAAAACCTACCTTAACTGGTAGATTACCTAATAATAATACTGTCCTGCATGCATTTCAGGATTAGTTGGGTAACCCATTTTCTTGACAGGGTGGCCAGCCAATCCATGAAACCTGAGAGAGAAAAACTGGCAGTGGGGGAAAACTTGACGAAATCCTAGAATTGAACCTTAAAACCTGGATTTTTGTAGAATTAATGTAATTTATCAGGGAAAAAATGGGGAGTGAATAGTTGAAGGAAAAATGACTTTCATTTGGCATGACATTTGAATTTAATGTGAGTAATATGTTCAAATCGTTTTAATTGATGGCTTTCAATCTGTTATATTTCCTGCAAGGAGCTAATTAAAATTATGCCTCTCTTTTGTATGAGTATGCATATAAGATGCACTTCTGCAATTGATTAGACTGGTCATGTGTCACTACAAAACAACTTTCAACCTACCCCTGCACTGCTAATGAGTAGTAATTGTTAGGTACTAACTTCTTTGAGTGAGAATATCATGCTGGATAAATGCTTGGCGATAGTAATTATTTGAGAGGTCTGTGATGCAGAGGAATATTATGAAATATTTGCACATGTACTTTTAACATTGCAAATGGGATTACATTGGAGAAACAAGGAAGTAAATTGTAAGCCCAAAATCATGAAAAGCTAATTTTTATTGTTGAAAATATGGAAAAAAACTTCAAATTGGAAACCACTTAATTGATGACTCCTACATAATTTTGTCATTCTTGCTGACAAGTACTGAAAGAAAGCAATCAATCAAATGCTTAGAGCTAAGATAATGGATGCCATTTGATTTAAATTGTAGGTAGATTGCAGAAGATTAGTGATATGGTAATATTTCAACTGCTATTCATGTGGCAATGATGTTATTGTTATTATACAGGTTTAGGTTGGTGTTGGATGGTCAGATGATAGACTATACATCGGTACAACAAAGTGCAACCTTACACTACTATGAGGCCCTCTTTATTTCTGTATACTTCCTCCCTTCATACCATCCATCATGCATTGCATATCTTGATCCTTCACCTACCTTGTTTGCCTAGCATTCTCCCCTCTATCACAGTTGTCAACGTCCCATTGTCAATCAAGATGATCTACATTAGTCTTTCCTGGCTTATTTAGTTTAGTCACAACAGCCCTCTCTCCTACCTGATCATACACTTCCTCGTTTGTTTTCCTTTCTGTCCATTTCACCTTTTCCATCCTCCACACTTGTTTCCATGTCATACACCACTATGCTTGATATTAACTTTTTAAAGAGCTTTTCTTAGCATCCTTACTCAACATGCCTGTTATGAATTACTCCTTGTAGAAGCTTTGTTGCATAATACAATGCTTCTTATTGTCATACTACTTTCCCCATTTTGGTCCAGAACACTTCCGCATTTGGTCAACTGTTCCAGTGCTCTAGTTTATGAACTCCTATTTTCATATTAAGGTTACCTTCCCTCCTCCTCAAAAACTGCAGAACATCTCCTCTGGTTCAATTAATAATTTTTCGGACATCTTTTATTGAGTACATAGGTTTTACCTTCGTACTTCCTTTTCAGTGCACCAATTACACCCTTCCCTTGTAAACTTTCCATGTCCTTGCACTTAATCTTCCACCACACTTATTTTGCTTTGTTTTACTTAAGTTTATTATTTAACTTTTTATATGTCCTCCCAAGTAACCTAACTCTATGCTGATATTCCTCCATTTTTTTCTCTTGTCAATCTTTCTAATCTCATCTATGTTTCTAATCTAATCTGTAATCTATTGTTTCCTACTCCTTTTCTTATTTATATTACATATAGTTTTGCCTACGACTTCCGATATCCTTTTTTTTATGTGTTCCAATTTTTCTTCTATTGTACCCATATCTCTATTCCTCAGTCATAATTTGTTCTGCAACTTGCTGATACTCCTTTCTCATCCTCCCAGTTAATGTTTTTAAATCCATTTCTTCTATTGTGTTCTCTGATTTATCCTCTTGAAACCTGTTTTGGACTTCATTAGCACTAAATTATGAACTGCATCCCAGGAAACTGTGGTTATTAATCATGTTCATCCAAAATCTGTATTTAACCATGATTTCGTTCTGAATCCCTAATTATTTGTCATGTATACCTTCATCTATTGTGTGATGTTGTAACCAAGTATTATTTATGATTAAGCCCTCTCTCCTGCAGAACTCTTATTGCTTTCCCTGTACAATCATTCCAGTTTCCAAAACCTTAGTCCACTATCTGGCTATCATCTCTTTTGTCGCCTATTGTCGCATTCCTATCCTTCATCACTATCTGACATTTCCTTCTAGGAACACCTACAATTATGACTGATTATATACCCTGTCAACTTCTTCCTCCCTATGAATCCTTAGTGGGATGTAGACCTTAACAATGACCAAGTATATTGGTTCCATAAATAAAACAGTTTCTGGCATAACTTGGTGGAAAATCTTCATACTGACTTTTAATAATCAAATCACTTTACTTTTTCACATAAACTTTTTAATTTTTACAACCCAGGTTTCGTTATGGCATAACATCATCAAATTTCCACTTTTACTCCCACTAATAATATTCTATCAGTTACCCCTTGTTGGTTTTCATTCCCTCTGCTGTACAATATTCTATATCTATCATTCCTCCCAGCATTCCCACTATCTTACCTTGCACATGCTCAATATGCTCATTTGCTACTTTCCGTGTCATCAACATCATCATAACATTCTAAGTCCCTATTTGAAGTAATTTGGTTCTCTTCTATGCTGCTGCTTTTGATTTTGCTTTGCAAGGATTCCATGAGGTGAGGATTGTAGAAGCCTTGACTCACCCATTGTCAGGCAGGATACACTGCCCAGGGGGCTGAATGCCATAATTGCCAGGATTTACATTTTTACTTCTCTCCATCATCGTTTTGTGGGATAGTTAATGGAGGTGTTTACCCCTTGCCCTTCCCAATATTGCTTAGACATGACTGAATAATTGAGAGAAAACTGATTTAAGCAAGTACAACCTTTTGGTCTAGTGTGCCTACAACGTAATGACCTTTATGAAGACTTGACCTTGGTCACACAAGTACCTACCTTGTATGAGACCTTAAGAGATTGACCTATGTCAGGGTAGTCTTCTGTTAAGACTTTATTTATCAATTATATCAGAGTTGAAATTGATTCTTTAATTGGAACCTTCATGAGAAGAGATATGACAAGGAAACTAATGAGGACTTTTTAATCATTTAAGTGCATCTTTCTCAAAATTTCAATGTGGTGGCCTGTATTTTTTTATTTTAATTTTTTTTATCTTAAACTAACACTTTTTTTAAACTATTGTGTATAGAGGTAGGTTTTTCATGGTCCCTGGCACTACACCACTTTACCAAGCACTGATTGATGGCAGAAAATCTATGTCATTATCTGTGAATTTCCTACATGAGACTGAACATCAGGCATTTTGATAGCATGAATGAATTAATATTGCATCACTTCAATGAATCTTTGAACATCTATAGTCTTTGAGTTTGTGGTGATAATGGCAATAAGTTTCATTGATCTTCAGGTAAGGTAAAGGACTTTTTGCTTAATTCCTTATTTTTCTTTCAGTTCGACTTTTTGGGTCACTTTTAATTACTGTATATGTGGGGCCATTCAAAAGCTTTTCTTGTTTCCTGGCATATCAGTTTTAATAAAATGGCACTTGCATTTTTCTTGTCAGTGCATGAGAGAATTGCTATAATTTTATTGTTTATGAGTGGCTTTCTTATCAGTGGTAATTTTAGTGGAAGGTAGCTGCTTAGTTTTGTGAGCAATATATGATGATGCACTCATCATAGGATTTGAAATGTTGTGAACATATTTACAAATTAATTAACACAAGACAACCAAAAACATTCTATAATGAATAAATCTTTTGAAAGTCTTAAAAACACTTTCAAATGCCATTGGTTTTCCTCCTAATATGTTTTCTACAGATGGTATTAATGTAAAACTTCATTGTCTTACCTTTGAAGGTGGGAAATGTTGATGCAAGCTAGAAGTCAATAGCACCTTGGGCTTGGGTTCTTCTGATGTATTTGATGGCCTTCATTGTATCATGTAAAAAGTAAAATTGTCTTTTAATATTGTCTTGATGATGGAATTACGGTGTAAATTTTATAAGTAATTCACATACTTGTGATTGATTTGATTTTATCTCTCTGGGTGTTTTTGATAGCCTGCGTGACTGAGACAGGCAATGTGAACTTTTCATTTTATTTCCCATGGCGCAGGCAGGACCCTATTTGTTGGCAGTGTCATGTGAATGCCAAGTCACAGCAGCTTTATATCAATCATTAGCATTTGATATGGACCTACCTACCTCTATGATGAGCCCCAATGTCCTTCAGGTTCCATTGTGAATTCCCCATAAAAGCTTTTTCCGATCTCATCTGTTCTCTCAACTTATTAAGCTAGTGTTAGCATGTGTCATTCATACTTTTCCGATCATTACTTAATAACTGCATCCAACTACCATTCTTTCTTTACTCTATTCCTCACAAACTCCTATTTTTTACCATGAACAATAGTGAAGTACCCTTTGTATTCAGTTGGCATATTTGCTTATTCTGATAAATGTACACTTTTGATTCCATGCTATCTGTAATTTTGGAGGAGTGCACTTTTTGCATTACTGCCTTTGTGGTGTAGGTAAAAATGATTTTATATGAACCTGAAATGAGGTGAGTTATAAGGTGTCTTCACAATTTCTAACAAACTACTTACACCTGAATATTAAAACTTTTGCTACTTTTCAACATTATCTCCTTTTAGTTGTACACATTTACTAGGCCAAGACTATGATTCAATGGCCAGCAGAAACGTTTCTGTATGGGGGGATCCCTTTTGCCTGATGAAAAAGCTGGCTGGTCCTTGGCCATAGCTTCTTGGGTTTGTTGACAAACTGAATTTGGACTTCTTTGAGTGGTTGTATCCATGAATGCTCATTTTTCACATTCATAACACTCACTGCATGTCTCACTCATTTGACAATGAATTTTGTTGGGTATTAAACACAACTGGAGAAAATGCATGACTATGTGCTGCTCTTAAACACTAAATGATGAAATTTTAGTTATTGAAATATTTCCAATTTTAACAGTAGCCATAAAAACTCTGTCCACTGCATTATGCAGCCATCTCAGTCTTATATTCAATGAGAGTGCCTGTGAATTTTACAAGTTCATGCTTGTAAGTTCAACCACATTTCTTTCTACTATGAAGTCCTGAGAAAAATGTCAGGTAACCATAAAACTTGAATGAACTTAATAGATCCTGCCAACAACCTTTCTCCTGGCATTTGGTGGCGTTTAATTTCAAATAAATTTTCAATGCTTAACTTACCCAAGGTCTAATTTTGTAATGTTTAGGACCACTTGTGCATTTGATTGATTTGATTCATCAGCTATTGATGGTTGAGTAAGTCTGTTTGAGGACTCTTGCATCAACTCTTGCAGCAAAGGCTCAATTCTTTCAAAAATTGATGTTAAGTGGCTATTAACTGATAAGGTGAAATCATTTAGTGATGATTGATATGTAGTTAGCATTTTTTGCATTGAATTCTGTAAAAGAATACATTTTATGTTCATTTATCCATTTCTCACATTGCTGCTTAGCCTATACTTCACGCATGATTAGCATACATGACAGAATTGCTTAGTTTCTCCAATAGTTTGAAAACTTTATGAATTGCATAGAAGGATTCACATAATTTTTTCAGAATGCAGGTTTTCCATCTTATACTAGTCAAAGCAATAGATGTGGATATCTTTGTGCAAGTTAAAATCCTAATGTAAAAGACATGACTTTATTTATGATAATTTAGTAATGTATCTTTGGAAACCAAAATCAAGAAAAATAATTCATTTAAATGGTTTTTGTAATCATAGTTTGAAGTTAAAACATAAAATAACTCCAGCCCACAACAGGCTAGCTGACATTTTATTTCCATCTCCAAACCAGACTCATTCTTAGATAAAACTACATACATTGAATGCTTTCTGGCCAATGTTCATTCATGGGTGCTTATTTGAGAATAATATTTTGTGATTAATTTTTAAATTCCTATGCGAACTTCTAGTTTGGTGCATTTCCACCTTAGAAAGTTTTCATAGATTATAATGGTGGTTTGCTGCCTAGGTGGTTTGGTAGGATATGGCAAAGTAAGTTCAACATTATAGTAAGTCCAGTATGGAAAGGAGCTTATGTAGGAATTAAATTGAAATGATTAATTTTAAAATTTAGCTTATTCCTCCTTTTTTGGAATGCATTACACCTGTTATGTCAGTAAGACTGTTCACCATAAATTAGGCATTACTCCTAAGATACATGAAATTCCTCTTAAAAAAATAGCCCTCTCTTCACTCTTAAATAAATAATCATTGTTTGAAACAGAAGGTGATATGAGATGAATGGAAGAGAGCACTAAAATATATTAAAAGTGTATCTCAAAATAATAACACATTTTGAATTTAATTGAATTCATTATCTGTTTAATGTATTTATAAATGTTTAACCTTCACCCAATGATCCAGCTATTACTTTGTTTCTTTCAAAATATGGATGCTGTAGTATCATAATCATTCTCTGAATAGGTATCTCAGTATAATGATTCATCTACTTTCAATGAAATTTCATAAAAATTCCTACAGATACACCTTTGCTTATGCTTCTCATCCTCCACATTACATGTATTTTCATCATGAAACAAATTTATTTTAATTTCACTAATTTTATCAGCTTGATTCATTATTAATTCCATTTCCTAATATTATGATGGCTATTCATCATTGTGGAGGTTAGGATTATCTCTGTGTAAGTAGTGAATACCTACCTTGAATGTATTTTGGATTGAATACATGATTTTAAGGGTCTCTTGAGCTTTTAAAATCGCGGTTTTGTTCAACGCATTAACCATTTGTTGATTGACTGGGTTTCCATGGAGAGTAAGTAGTTGGGCTTCCAAAAGGGTCATACTTGTTGCATTTTCCTTTCCCTTTTTTGACCATTCCTTAAGATATGAGAGCTGTAACTCATTGAGATTTTGGAATTGTTCATCTTGAAACATATTCATCAGTACAGTTGCACATGTATTAGCCATCTTGAGGGAATTTGCAATCATTGAGGTACTTCCTAGGAATATAACTTTATTTTATCAATCTGATATGAACTATGTAGCAAAAGATTGCCTAAGTTTAAATGATCTGTTTTGGTTTATATTGGCAATTAATTTAACAGAAGCATTATTAGCACCCAAGGTCACTGCAGGTTGAAAAATTATCAATAGAAACCAGCTATTTATTTACTCAAATGTGAAAACACCACCTGATGTATACATATAAGAGATTTTTGGTGCTAATAAAGGATCTTTAAAAGCCAGGAAACTATCTGTAATTAAGTAGTAAAAACCTGTATTTTGGAGAATTGATGTTATTTTCGTGGAAAATAGGTGTTGGACTGTAGAAGGAAATCTAAATTCAATATGAGAATAATCTAGTGTATTTTTCAATGTGCTATGTATTCTGCAAGAATGCAAAGATTGTGCATGACACGTATGTATGTTGAAGGAGAATTTGTTTAGATAATCCAGGTAATTGAGTGTCACACTACCAAACAACTAACTTTCTACTGTTACTCTACAACTGAGTAGTAGTTATGAGGTGCTGTACTGCTTCATTGAGGGAGAATCCTGTGGTAGTTATATAATCCATAATATGGCTGCGTGGACCCGAGAATGCAGAATCCTTCATTATTCATAATATAAATGAATTTGTTCGCTAAAGCCAAATCTCCTCTATGACCACTTTTTAGTTAACTAGGTAATCACTCCTGAATGCCAGCAATAAAACTAGATGCTTAAATAAGTCAAGAACTCTAAATAGGACTCAAAATAACAACCAAGCTGATCTCTCTTCTTTAAGCAAGATTTTTATTTATGTGACCTATCAAATTTTTAAAACTATTTTTATAATTTTTTTAATCTACCAATGAATAAATATATTACAGGACCAAATGATGAAATATATCGACATTTAAATATTGCAGTATCCATTAGATTTCATCTGATCTGGGATACAAAGTATTAAAATTGGTCATGCAAATACCTTGGAAAATGAATTTTTATCCTTGAAAACCTGAAATTAGACAACATCTACATAATTTCTGACTGTCTTGAAAGAGTGGTCTGTCAAACAATGCATACTACTCGTAACCATTTAAATGTGATCACAATACAAATATATCACACATACAAATAAGCATACATATTAGCATGGGAAAAATATATTGAGCCTCCAATGTCTTTGACCATAAAGGTTAACAAGGTTTTCTATGAATATCTGTGGGAAAAGTGGTGGTGGATAAGGACTATTTATTACCCCACGATGCAATATCTCTGCCTCTTTCATTGCAGTTGTTTACATTAGTATCCTTTTTAAGCGACAAAATTTGATAAGCTCTTCTATCCAGTTTAGTGTCCTCCCCAGTGCAAAGTCATCCCTCTGTCAATTCCTCATGTATATCTTACTCAGTGCAATCAATAAGACTAAGAAGAAGAAAATTCCTTTTATTTTGAGTTTTAAATTTGGAATTAACTCTAGCTGTTCACCTCTGTTACTCAGGGTACATTTCTTTCTTTACCGTACTGAACTCCTAATCATTTCAGGGAAGGATAGGTTTTTAAGCAGTACATACCTAAATCCACAAAAGTATCTTCTTATAGGCCATTTGTAGGGATAGTTTTTGTAGTATCATTTTGTACTCGTGTATTTTATTATCATAATCCAGTTTCAGCATTGTAATGCCATGTTCAGGTGTAAAATTATTGTAATGTTGAAAAGGTTATGAAAATAAATTTTGCTAGTGTAAATGAATAGTGAGAAGTTATTACCACATGGCTTAGACTAAATGTCATGGTTTTTATGCAATGAATTATGTAATTTTTTGCATTCTTGTTTGTATGTTAATTTGGATAACCTTTGATAATTGTATCTGAGCTGAATGAGGTCATTGTTATTCATATAGTAATAAGGGGCAGTTCATATTACTTGGGAGTATACTCTTTCACATTCTTCAGCCCTTTTTAATGTTGAGGAATGAGGTGTATAAAATGAAATATTGTCCTGTGGTATTTAGTGGAGTTTCCATCCTCTGGCAATATCATATTGTAATCAAGTTTTCACCCCAGTAATGATTACTGTTGTGCAGTTATTACAAAGTTCCATATGGTTTCTTGTCTACACCAGTGAATTATTGTGGCTCGGCTTTTGTGCAATTAGCTTATCATTTCAACCATGAAATTCCATTGTTAAAGTTTCTTCTTTTTAAATTTTTTTCTCCTGTCATAGCTTTATTTGAGTGATATTTGATAAGATTTATGTAATATTTAATCTTTTGATACTGAATGATACAACAAAAGAAGAACCACATTCAATGAGTTGTATGGAATAGACTGTGACTGGATTGAAGTTTTGTGGTGAAAAATGTAGAGATGTTTTTGAAAAAGATGTCCATATTCATCCTGGTGGCTTGTAATAATTGGGAGTTTAATTGAGTTGGATATTTCCTTAAAGATTACCTCTATATTTTTTCAATAAACCAATTTGTAAGTAAGTAGATTGCTGGATTGTAATAGGTGCTGAAGTATCTTTAAATATAGTAGCAAAATTTCAGATTTTATGCTAATTTACCAGCCTTAGGTCTTATGCCATGTGATACTTAAAAAAATAAATAAAAGAAAATCTATCGTAATGGTGGACAAAAGTTGACAAGTAAGGAAGGGCTCTGTAGACCAAATGATGAGAAATTACTTTCTAGTTTTTCCTGTGAATATTTTTCAATTTGTTCCTTGTAACATCTTATATTGTGGTTGATTTCTTGCATAAAGTCTTCATATCTCAGATGAATCAAACTTGAGTAGGCTGAAAGAACCTTTTCTGGTTTATGACTATAAAATTCCTGAAAAATAATAATTTCAAAAATATTCATATTTATATGATACTTATCTATCTTCTTGAAAATGAAACCCTATGTTATTCCCTAAAAATTTATGTAAATGGCATGCTTCAAAATCAATAATCAGATCTAAGTTTTTTCCTTTGGCTGTGAAAATTAAATATTTTAACATGTAAATATTGATCTCCCCTCTTGAAATATACATTTCCAAAAAAATGGATTTTAATCACCAAAGACCAGTTAATTCTGCAAATGCAGAAATAACTTTTACTCAGTCTTCAAAATGTTTTCATTTGTGGCATTTATGTGTTCATACATTTCTTAAAAATAGCACAAATTGAAAGCTTAAATAATAATTACAGCTTAGGCCAAATACTTACATGTGCCAAAGACTTAATTTTGTCAGTGACTGCACAAAAGACATCCTCCAGAGTGGGAAATAAAGCAGAATTGTAATTGGTTACATCCGTCTTGTTTTCTGTCCCTGTTAAATACAAATTCATTTATCCACTAGATTTTAGGCTTTATCAGGTTATTTAAGAAAAATAGGTTTTGAATCATAAAAGTAATGATTGTTTCAAAATTTTCTCAGTTATATTTATTGTAATTAGGATTTATTTGTTTGATTTGTGGACTTCAATAAGGGGTTGGACAATAGCTTGGGCCCTATTAATGAATAAATGGCAAAAAAAGGAATATTCTGAAATAATAGATGACTTAGTTGAAACCTGTTCATATTTCAGACTCCATAGTTGTGGTTAAAGAAAGGGGCATTGGGATGGGCACTGCCTTGCAGGAGGTTGTCCATTATGTGTATCACCTATACTTCTCAAGGCAGACATGAAGGAAAAGGAAAGAGAGACAGATCGGGATGATGTGGTAGCTAAATTTCTGACTTTCCACCAAGAGGGCCCAGGTTCGAATCCTGGAGGTGGTAGATATTTTTTAGTGATATCCTGATCCCTTCTTGGGGTGTTTTGTGGAGAGCACTTTGAGTGAGCACACTATCCATTGGATGGGACGTTAAGCTGCAGACCCTTTGGGGCCTTTTGTTCAGAGTATGTTAATGCTGATGCTAGGTTTATCTCCACCATTCATTATTCATTGTTTTAAAATTTTAACATTTACCATCTGTTTAGTCTATAGCCAGATAAAACACCTATATCTAATTACAATCACTCACATCAATCTACACCTTTTAAAATGTATTGCTACATTAATGAAACCTATTTGTGGCCTTTTTTATCACTTTAAGGTAATGTGCAAAATTAAAAATCATAGAAAATGAACTAAAATCGTTCTTAAATCTAAGCCTTCAATCATTTTCAGTATATTTCATCTGCTTGCCTTGATTCTGATGTTGTAGTACGTTTCGACCACTAATTAAGTTGATTTTTATGTCTATAGGCTAATAATGTTATACTGTATACACAGTAAATTTACCTTCACCTAAATGTGAGTTGAATGTATGTACACTACCTGTAATTTTTTTGTTGATCGCCATTGATAAGTTTTCCAAAATAGGACTTGGAAGATCTTGATGCATTCCATTTTCTTTTAATTGATTTCTATTTTTGAAAATGGCAAATGACTGAATGCAATCCAACCACTGAAACCACAGTCTATTCATAGCTTTTTTTTCTTCAAGAGATTTTGATAATGTTTCTTGGGATGCAATAAGTGAAAGATTGTTTGTATAATCATCTAATTGTTCATAGACATTTGACATATTTCTTTCAATGCATTTGAATTTTTCTACTTCATTCATAATTGAAATCTTCAAGTGTCTGATGGCTTTTGAGGCTTCAGAAACTAAGGCCATACATTCCTCAGCAGTGTGCAACCTGCAAAACAGTACACCTTTTAATTTTACACTTTATGATCAACCTTTTTTCTTTCAATAGGTGGATTTTCAATGACAATCTTTTCAATTTCAGTTTAAGAATAATTTTTCAAGCATATGAATAAATGAAATAACCTCAGTCAAATTATGGAAATAACAATAAATAATTCTGTCACTGACTCTTATTAGTCTTAATTATTAAAAAGTCTACTTATTATTTTCTCTTCACAAACTGAATTTCATCTTTGATAAGGTTGTGAATAGTTATAAGTGTCAAAAGGACATTCACTGTTTTCAGAGCGGGTTAAGCTCACAGGGACTTTACTGACCATTTAACCTGTAGCTTCCCCTCCTCGGTGTAAGGCATATTCAGGAAAGATTTGAAGATTCTGTTGAGGTCTTGATCTATTCTATCATTTTTTCAATGTCGTTTTTGTTTAATTCTTACTTGACTTTCTAATAAAATCATTATGGAAAAATGAATGAGCATATATATTGGACATATAATTTCATGGAAGAAGCAAGGGGGCTTCAGAAGTTAATCCTCAAGGTCAATAGCTTCTAAAAACAGCAAACTATATGTGATTTTCAGGATTAGGAATTCTTGTGAATGAGAACACTTCTGGGTGTCCTCAAACTGCAGAAAGTTAGCCTTTCAAAAGTTTTAAATGTATGGAGCAATCTTTCATCTCCCAGCATTTGACTCACTGACTACCAAAATTTGTTTATGCTATGGTAGTTATCATCCAGGTCATATCAAGAAACATGTGTATCCTACCATGTTGGTTTTTGTTCTGCATTAATTCATAGTAACTATGCCAATTTCATTGGTGTACCAGGCAGTTGTACCTAATGAAGCTTCAATGAGTGTGAAGTACCCAGAAATAGAAAAAGTATTTGAGTACAAGAACCTAAAAATGTTGTAAATAATAATAATTAGTACCAACACATAGATAGAAGTTTTAAAGAGTGAACTCTTGATTGTCAGCCATCCACTAGGGAAAAAAGTCTTTATAATACATAATGGATCACCTCCATCTTTGTCTAATTCTGAGCTATCCTGACTTTTATGTATTTAAGATTACAGTATAGACGTCAAGTGTATAGTGTATCAACTTTTATACTCTTCCATTGAGGCATTGAAAATTAATTAAAACTCCTTACTTGCTCTCAACCATTGCATATGCTTGTTTTCTTTGTTTTAAAATAAGAACTTTCATTTGTTCCAGGTCATGCATTATGCTTTTTTCCAAATCCTGTAGATCTTTCTTTGCATTTTCAGAATCTCTAATGTGAGCCAAAGCTTCAGCTGAGCTGTAGTTTCCCCCTTCAGAGAAAAGCCTGAAAATTAAAAAAAATCTTGCTCTTAATTATTGCTAAAAGGGAAAATACAGCGTGAGAGAATTGAAGTTGTTTATTTCGGAAAACAGAAAATTAGGAAATATTTTGACTTCAAAATGCCTATCTTAGTCTCTTGGAAAGATTTATGGATAGGAAACTTGAAATTTTCTTTTTAATTAATGAAAAGAAAAAATTGTAATGAATTTTAATTTATTTCCTGACGATACTAGAATTGACATAAAAATGAAAAAGTTCTTTTAAGTTTAGTTTCCAGAAAATACCATAAAGTAAAATCTTTTCTGCTGACAATGCATTTAGCTGAGAATCTTTTTAAGGTTTCAGAGAGAAGTATAAATTTTGGAAATTTGTTATCATAATTGTAAAACAGGTACCTGATACTTAAGGTACATACTTTTAGGTTACCTGATTAAGTGGAAAAAAAAGAAAAAAATTGGAAACTAAAACTGGGATTAACTAACTTAACCTGCATTTGTATCTACTTAATTTTACCTTCTTTTGGATGGATTATATAATCAGAAGGTTTGCTGATGACCAAGCTCTAGTCTGTCAGTCAGCCAAGGGGTGGCAAGCATTGCTGAGTGAGTTGGAAATTCAGTGCGAAAGAAATGGAATGAGAATCAATATAAGTAAAACAAAGGTTCTGCGGTTTTCCAGAAAGAGAAAACCTAAGTCAAATGTTAAAATAGGAGGGCAAAAAAAGGGTGGGATAGGAGGGCAAGTGAAACAGTTTACATTACTAACAAGTATTTTGGACCAAAATGGTCAAAGTATTAGGGATGTAAGGAGAAGAAATGCACTAGGCAAAGAGACTTTCACAAGTAGGAGGGAGTTGATGATAGGGTTGTTGAGCAAGGATATTAAGAAAAGGCTTGTCAAAACTTTGATATGGTGCATAAGTGTGGTCACTGAAGCAGGAGGATAGACGTGGATTGTAAGCTTTTGAAATGTGGGTGTGGAGAATGGAGAAGGTGAAATGGTCTGAAAGGAAAACAAATGAGAGGTACAAGGGATGGTGGCCGAGGAGAGGGGTTTGTTGGGAGAAATTCTATGGAGGCAGGAAAAATGGATGAAAGGCATATTGAGCGGCAGTGGGATGTTGAAGACTGTAATAGAGGGGAGAATGTTAGGAAAATGAGGAAAAGGCAGAAATAGGATAGGGATGTTTAACAGGTTGAAGGGAGGAAGGAAGTACACAGAGATGAAGGATGACTTGGTGTAGAGTAGATGCTGGATTGTGTTTTGTTAGGAGTCACAAAATATTAATTTAGTTGTTGTGTCCATCCAAAAACCTACCCTGACGGGTAGATTACCTTACAAAAATATTCTCAGAAGTAGTAAGATAATGCCTTATGTTTTTGAGAATAATAGATTTGTCATGGAAAATTTACCTTATGGATTTAAGATATGATGCAGTCATTCCTTGAAATGATTGGATAGCATTTTTAATTTCATTTTTATTACTTGAGAGGCAATTTTCTATTGTTGTTAAATAAGTTTCATCTATTTCTTGTAGCTGAAGGTAAATGGGAAGTAATTTTGTGTTAGACTCTGTAACATATGACTTGAGTAATTTAAAAAATTTAGAATCAATTTATTGAAAACTATATTTAATCACTGTTTAGTTTATTATCATCATATGCAATACAAGTGAAAACTAGCCACATAAATCAAAGCAGAGGTTGGCTTTTAATTTGTGAGGGTAGAGCTCATCTAATACTTAGCCTTATGGCATGTGAAAATCACACTTCAGGGAAAAGGGAGGGCAATTTCTTTCCTTCTGCCATGTTTGGTTTTTCAGGATGATCTTGGGGTTACTCCCTAACAATGGCACCCAATACAATTTGCTTCAGGATGCCATTATGACCTCAACTATGACATTTCATGTAGGCATCAGGAGCTATTCTGTAAAAGTCACCGATATGTATATACAGGGTGGGGCAACATAACTTTCTTTTTTAAAGGGGTATTGCTTCATAAAAAATTATTTTATGTTGCTACACCCTGTACATTAAAAATCACTCAGCCTAAGGTGTCTAAAGTAATTAGGAATTGAACCTGGGTCCTCCAGTCAGTAACCAAATACTTAGCCCTCTTGGCTATCATACCCATCCATACATACAGAATACAGGTAAAAATTATAACATTTCTTTTAGAGTAGTTTTAGGTGAGGCAAGCAACAGCTAAAGTCATTTGTGCCATTAGGGATGGATGGGAAATTAGGGGAGGGTAGAGAGAAACCTGGCATCAGCATTAGCCTACTCTTATTGAAAGGGACCAAGGGGTCCACAGTTTAACATCCCATCCAACAGATATCGTACTCACTCAAAGTGCCTCCACAAAGTAGGGATCGAGATACCACTGAAAAATATCTGCCGCCTCCTGGATTCAAACCCTCTTGGTGGGAAACCTGTGTGTTAGCCACCGCTCCATCTCGATCCCCATATTTCTTTTGTATTCCAATAAATGGCGGATCATTGTTCAACAGAGCAATTTAATCTTTTTGGTTAAATGTTTACACTCACCGTGAAAGAATGATGGATTATCTTGAAAGTAGAGGTCATATTATGTTCTAGCATATTCTGTATGTAATGATCATTACCTTTTGATACTTCAATTATTAATTTTAAAGGCTATTTCTCTTATATTAACCAGGAAAACATGGTGGAACTTGAATCTGATAAACACAATTGGCTTGAATTGGAGAAATTGTATCCATAATTATAACAAGCTTTACCTTAAGTTTTGATGTGAAAATGGAGCTCTTATTCTTGATGGAGCTCAAATCCTTTATAAAGTTCTCAATATCATTTTTGATTTGATCATTTTTTTCATTCAGGAAGGAGGAAACTTTCTCTAAATTCTTTGTTACATCTTTCTTGAGAGCTTCTCTTCTCTGAAATGATTTCATAAAATCATATGAACAATACTCTTGCTTTACCCTACGAGTTATTCTTCAATTAATTTAATTTGATTTGCGTTGAATTTGCTGTTTTTGGGCCATTTTACATATTATGCTGCATTATTTCAGAAAGGTTAGTCTACCGTTTATTTACAAAAAAGTGTTTATGTAAATTAAAACTAATATTTTTCCATTATTTTTTTCTATAATTGCAATATTGAGGTCTATATAAGTACATCTAATAGTTTAAAATATTAGAAGAATATAGAGGAAGGAGAGCATCTATCACAGGCTATGTTTCATTTAGAACCTCTGCCATCTTAAAGCTGTGGTCATGTATATACTTTTGAAAGATCAGAAAGTTAACCTTCAGACAACTACAAGTTGACTTGTTGTCTAATTGTTACATGGATTACCTAGATCACTTTGCCTACTTCATTTTTATTTAGCAAAATACACATTGAGGTACATGTTTTTAATCATGTTTGAGTAATGATGTTTAGATGAAGCGTGATACTTTTTGATGATGTGTATTGCTTAAAATAAATTCCTACTCTGCCTTACTTGCTGATGTGACATCATTTGATGCTTGTGAAGGGAAATTTCATCAAGTCTTCTTTGTTTTATGCTTTCCTCAATTCTCTTGTATCGTTTCTCATGGAAATTCATGAAGTTTTCTTGTGCTATGTTTAATAGTTTAATATGCTCAATAGTCCATTTTTTGCCCTTTTCAGGAATGTCCAATTCAATATTTTTACTTAAAATGGTCACTGAGGTCCACAATCTGAAAAATATAGGAAAACATCATCACTAAAGCTACTGTTTTTTGCTGGATAAATTAAGGTTAAAAAGTTTGTGTGATGAATATGAATATTTAAATTTGCATTTCCATAAAATTAGGTGCCAATCCATCAAGAATTTGAAAAGCTTGAAAGATTTTCTACTTGAAGGAATATTGGGTTCTTTTATGTGTTTCATTTTCTTTGTTTTCCAAGTTCAGGGGGATTACAACTAAAATTTAGTGACATTCTTCCAATTTCCTGAATGTTTCCTTTTTTTTACTTCCCTTTGCCCTGTGGTTTTTCATAATTGTTTCCATGTCGATGTTAATGTGCCCAATGAATTCCGATGATTGTCCTGATGATTTTCATCAGAAATCTTAGAGGTCAATCAACTAGATTGCCAAAGGCAGACTGTGAACCAATGATCATGGGTTGGTTGAGGGGTGCATGAACCACTGGACTAATTATGCTGCAAAATTAAATTCAACTGCTAATAGAACCTGAATTAATTTAGGTGTGCATCCTTCAGGTGTGTGTCTCTTCTATCTCATATTTTTTCACCACTAAACAAATCAGCTCCTGTGATTAAGTGCTTTTAGTCTGAAAAACACCCCCGTTTATGTCTATGCCTACTCATAAATTCTCTCATTTGTTGGTCAGAACCAAAATGATTTATGTCTGCATGGGGAAAAAATTTCATGCATCCAAAATTTTCAGTGTATGATTTAGGTGTATGCAGTCCAACATTTAGTGACTGATTCATATAATATCCTGTGAGGAAAAGATAAATTGATGTTTTCTGCTTTAACTTTTCCCATTTGAGGTGAAACCACTTATGTAGTTTCACTTCTCATATGTGCATATGTATGCATTAATTCATTAGGTAGTCTTTTCAGTACTTAGGTACCTGTTTTACCCAATATGAAATGTTCCTCACCTTAGAGCACAGTTATGGATCGATTTAATGAAAGTTGTGCTCAAATACCACAGAGTAGGAATGATGATTGCTTCTCCTTCTAGTCCAAAAGATTTAAAATGTTCCATTGGTGAATCATAGGATTTCAATGATTTCTTTGGATGTTTCTTTAAGAATGTTAAGATTATTCCTTTGCACTCAAATGTAATGTCCTTTATAAATGCATCATTGTTTTTCAGTATTTCAGTCTCAATCTTAAAGCTTTCCATGGCTCTGTAAAAATATATATCAAAGTTATTTTGGTTTTATGTTTTCATTGGAAAGTAAGACTATAGTATAGCAAATGGTACATGAGTACAGGCATAAAGATCATGATTGAGACAAATAAGATAAAGAGATAAATAAGATTGAGACAAACATAATTGTTTAATAGTAGAATCATTTCTGTGGTAAAAATAGAATATGGATGACCTAACTTTTTCTTTATGTTGTCCAAATGAGTTTTAATTTTTATTATGTGTTTACCCATTTTTTGTGGATCATTTTCCTGTCTTAATGTATCAATCAGGATACTGAGCTTTATTTCAATTTTCTGTAAAAAACAGACTATAGTAAAGAGTCCTGTGAGAAATGAGAGAATTTCAAGATAAATGGCTACATAATTCAAAGTTTTTCATGCTCCAGAAATATTTTGTGAATATTTGGCAGTATGCTTGAATTGATATAAAATGGCTGTCATATTTGAATGAATGACTAATTCATTCTTTATATTAACAGAACCAAAAGACCCTAACATAAGAGTAAAGGGAGGTACTTAATTTATTATCAAAATGTAGGTGGTTACCTGAATATCTTTGTTTGATGCCTTCATTTTGTCTTTCAATACGTTACCAAGACTTTTCTCAAAGCCATGAATTCTGTTTATTTTGTCTTTTAAATCAGCATCCAAGTCTTCTATGAATGAAAATACACTATTTTTCTGCTTTTCTATCTTTGAATTTAAATTTTCACAAAAGGTCTGTGGGATTAATTTGATTTTAACCATTAGATGCTAAATAATAAAATATCATAATTAAATTAATAATTAGCATGATTACACTAATGACGACACCATCATATTTTAATGAAGGAATTTGAAAACAAACTCAAGTAATAAATAAAGCAGTGGCCCTTAGAAAAATACAAAGGTATTTTTTAAAAAGAAGATTAAACTTAGCTTAATTTACAGATGAAAAAAATTAAAACTTCATTTGTGTGCACATTTCATTAGAAAAGGTAACTGCTTTCATTCATCCCTAGAAAAAAGTTTTAGAAAATTTTCCTAAAGAACAGGTAATTAGACTATAATGAAATCATCATACTAATTACTCTAAATATGGATTTAAATGCAATGGAATGAAAACCCTCTGCGTTAGGAAGGATTAATTGTTTGCTAAATAAAAATGGCTGTAAAACTGATATCATCCAACTGGTGTGTAATACTTGGTATGCATTCCAAACTTAGGGAGTGTAATACAAATTAGGTAGCCATTGGCTAGATATCGTTGTCTTCATCACTTTCCTTTCACCAGGAACATCAGCTGTGTAACTACCCGTATCACCACTACCCTTAACCCCTTTATAAGCAGTTCTAATACTATGGTAGTAATCTAATTATGATGAATACTATGAAGGAAACGGGAACTGAAAATTGTTTTGATGCACCCTTTTTATTAGTTATTTGATTTTTTCCAATAACTAAAAGTTCATCTGTCTTTGTGGTGGGGGGAACAAGTTGAAGGCTTACGGTGGTCTCCACCTCTAGGGCACTCATCCTATGGCATTTAGTATTCACATAATTTAAGCCTTTTGAAAAGTATTCCGCTTTTGTGTGGTCAACTCAAAATCAAATTTAGAATTTTATTGTTTAATAATTGTATAATACCTTTAAAATTTTCATTTCTTTCAAATGTTGCTCCTTTATCCTGTTTTCAAACTCATAAAACTGATGAATTGTTTGTTCTGTTATTTCAAGTTCCTCCTTATCCATTATTTCATCAACCATATGATTCACAGCTCTCCAATAATGTTTTTGTAACATCTTAGATATATTTTCTTGTAGATTAATTAGGGAGGTGATCATTAGGTCTGTAATTTTAATCGTTAAAATTCAGAAATGATGTATTTGTAATGGCATTATAATAATTCATGGCGATTTTTGTGCTTATTGGTTATATTAAATTCAATCAGTAGTTGCTAGCTGCTACAAACTAAAATTTTGGTGTTAATGAACATATCTTTCATGCACTTAGTATCTAATAGAATCATATGCATAAAGGAAATAAGACTATATGTGTACATAATAAGGAGGGAATTACTCAACTAAAATTTTGTTGCCTTATGTTGTATTCTTCCTTACAAGTGTTGAAATTAGTTAAAATAGTGGGTATATCTTCAAGTGAATTCATTACAAAATAATCTTCCAAAGAATCAAACTTTTTTGGTGACATATTTTGAATAGTATTTTGATAAATTTGTAAAAATTCAGCCTTCTGTGAATTTGTATCAGTAGTGCAATGGACATTTGCAGCTAGATACTGATACTCCCATAGTGAGTCACTTTAATAAAATATGTTGGAATTTCACATCATTAGATTTCAGCATTTTAGTGAATAATACAGGGTGGAGACATTTAGATCAAATTAAGACTGATGAAGATGAAATGTCTTCTCTTTTTAGATCCAAGGAAATGAGCTGCAATGAAATGCTGCAATTCCAAATGCATGTGCATGCATATTTTTAATTATGTAACAATAATATATGAACAGGAATGCTGATTTATTCAAAGTTGTGATTTTGAGCTATAGGCTAGATGGAGAGAGACTCCACTTTGAAACCCACTCCATTCCAGCCCAAAGCAAATTATAATTGCTATACATTTATTTAGATTACCTGCTGGTCTCTGTAGGTACATTACAAAAACGATTGCCATTTTATTGCTTTCTACTTATGCTTGCAAGCATTAGTTGCTGAGTCAGCCAAGGGGTTGCAAGCATTGCTGAGTCAATTGGAGGTTCAGTGTGATTGATATGGGATGAGAATCAATATTAATAAATCAAAGGTTATGCGATTTTCCAGAAAGAAAAAGGCTAAGCTAAACATTAAAATATGAGGGTCAAAGTAGTAGGGACGTAAGGAGAAGAATTGCGTTAGGCAAGGAGGCTTTCTCAAGGAGGGGGGAGTTGATGATGGGGACGTTGAGTTAGGAGGTTAAGAAAAGACTCGTAAAAACTTTGATATGGAGTGTAGCTATGTACGGCGTGGAAACGTGGTCGCTGAAGCAGGAGGATAGAGGTAGATTGGAGGCTTTTGAAATGTGGGTGTGGAGAAGAATGGAGAAGTAGAAATGGACTGAAAGAAAAACAAATGAGGAAGTACTGGGAATGGTGGGCGAGGAGAGGGGTTTGTTGAGAGAAATCCTTTGGAGCCAGGAAAAATGGATGAAAGGCATATTGAGCGGTAGTAGAATGTTGCAGAAGGTAATAGAGGGGAGAATGTTAGGCAAACGAGGAAAGGGCAGGAACAGGATAGGAATGTTGGACAGGATGAAGGGAGGAAAGAAATACATAGAGATGAAGAGGGACCTGATGTAGAGTAGGTTGCTGGATTGGGTTTTATTAGGAGTAACAAAATATTTGTTTGGTAGTTGTGTCCATCCAAAAACCTACCTTAACCGGTAGATTACCGTATAAAAAAAAATAAAACTTATGCTTGCATAACTCACGATGCTGGAATGATGAAACTAATAAAAATTCTTTCTTTTAATTATTTGGTATTAAATTCTCAAAATTTATATTTATATAAAATGCCTTGCCAATTGTGTAGCTTGAATCTAATTTAGAATGCCTAACTAAGGTTGAAGATGTCACAATGGTCAATTTTTCCAATAAATTTACTTTTATTATTACTTGTGTATTAATTTAAGCTTGTTATCACTACTTTTATGATAGATAACTTATAATTTCACTGTTTGGAAACCAGAATACTGCGATTTCCAATGTTAATGCAAATTTTGAAGTTGGGCTGCAAGGTTCACAACTAAAAACTACTAGAGGAAAGACTGCATAATTTCTAACAATTGTGATTAAATGCCAAAAAGTATTAGTGTTTATGTGCCCAGTTGTTTCACCTCCATTAGATGGTTCAATTGATGGTAAGGTAAGATACATTCAGCCATTCATCTCCACTTAACAGGTATTAAATTGTTCAAAGATAAGTTACTACTTTCTCATGACAATTGTGCATGCTCTAACTCTAATTAGAAATTCATTTGATAGAAGCTAAATGTATTGTAATTGGAACCACTATACTAACTAAACCCACCTGAGCTGTTTAAGCAAATCATTTATCCTTACTCTCTTAGAAAACTTCAGCTTCTTTTCCAATTCATATTGGAATATAGTTTTAGATCTGAGACCAAGAAGACCAAGGTGATTGGCAAATTCATCATAAAATAAGTAGTTTGTATTGGCTAAATCATTAATAACCTGAAAAATCGACAAATATGAGATTATGTATTGTTCCTCATTATTAACTCCTTAAATACAGAAGTAGTGATCACTGTGCGGACAAAGAATTATAGCTGTTAACAAAGGACAACAATTTTGACAGTAATTTTAGTTTTTGAAGAAAATGTTTGATTAGTTCTACTTGTGATGCTGAATATAAAAATGCCCTGGAAAATGTTCAATTAGCTATTATTATCAAGTTTGATAGCTTATATTTGATCATATCTCACACATGTTGGTGACACAAGAGTACAGCTATTGAAATACTTAGATTGAATATGAATCTTGTTTGACTCTCATTAGTAAAGATTGCTGAAACATGTCTTGTTAGCTGGCCGTAGTAGGCTATTGAAATCACTGAATTCGATTTACCACTGTCTTGATCCTTTGAAAGAACTATTTACCATGGCCACAATATACATACATATAAATATACTGGACAGTGGAGGCAAGGTTTTTTAAAGGTGCATTGCCTATTTTGGTTCTCAGTTTTAAGGGGCATTTTGGTTACATGAAACTTCTGAAGTTTTGCGTTTCCCACACATTACATTTTCTTTGATGATAATATCCCCTGCTGAAATGGTTTGGAGGAAATAAGGAATGGTTTTGAAATTTTGAAAATCTGTCTTGTACTAGGGGAGCTTAAGCCTGTACTGAGATTCCTGTATCTGAGATCACTATTGTTTTGTTGGTTGTGATTCACAGACAGCAAAGGCAAAGTTAATCTTAAATAGGCACCTCTCAGTGTGTGCCTAAGCCATTAATTCTGTAGATTGACTAATGTAGGGAGGGGCAATGAAATATTTTGACTCTGGTTAATGTTCTTTAACTCCATATCTATTAAATTTTAAAATTACTCATACATGTATATGTATTAGAGAAAATAGATTCACCATTCATTTTTGGGTTGTCTGGTTATTTCAAATGACTGAACTACACTGAAAAGTTTTGATTGTGATTTGTGAACTTAATATGAATATGCCTCCTTTATTTGCTTCTACTTCCTATTAATTTCTCATCAGTTTGTTTCATCATCTATACATGTCATACATTAGCTTTAATATAGTACTCATTAGGTGTAATTTGATGTATAGATGCCTCAGCAAGATATTTCTCAAGTTTTCCATTGATAGAAGCTCTATATTCTTCTTTCTTCTCATTAAGAATTATTAGAAGGCTAGTCCCATTCCACTTCTAAACATTAAGGTTGTTTGCTTAGTTGTTTCCTTCTCACAGAAGACAGCAAAACCCTCCAGGACTCTATTGTAATCAAAAGAAGATAGCAGCAGCCTTACAAATTCCATTGGCATTTCTTATATTTTTCTATTTCAAAAGAAATTTGGATTCTTTTAACTCCTTCATGTTAGCTGTATGACCAATGAAATCAGCCACCTTGCACTTTTAATGTACTAATATATTTAAGATAAACAATAATTTGTATAGTTAACTCAGCCATTTAAGCTTCATGATGAGCTAGGGTTCAGAGGAAGAAAAGGTAAGGCAATAGCATTACTCTTCAATCAGAAAAATCATTAATTGGAAGGGATATACCTATTCTTGGGTGAAAGGGTTAATAATGAGAGTGTAGATTATCAGGGGAATGAAAATCAGGATAATTAGGGTCACCTTGAGGTTATATGTTTCCAGCTTGGTGCAGATGTAAGAGTAGGTTGAACAGGAAAACAGAGTCTAACCTTTCCTCATTATTGGATTCACAACCAAAAAGACCAGGAGTCATATGAAGCCTTCCCTTTACCCTTGAGGACACATTGCATCTCCAGTTACTGCTATCTCATTAAGATGATGATGAAATCGAGTGAGGGCAAAAGATATTGAAGTGGGCATTGGGAATCTCCTGATTTAGGGTATAAGTGAACAGAAAGGAGTGGGGACTTAGATGAAAATTCCATCTCATATGTTTGGAGCATCTGTCAATAACTATTTAAATTTTTATTAATCAACATTAGTTCCTCCTCTCCATTTGTTATTCCCTATGTCCCTTCTAGACCAGCCATGCGCCACCATAATTATTTAAGTGTTTATATTGTTGCAATTAGGCAATTGTCCTGGTAGCAATGATCTAGCCTGGTAAACAGTCATTCTTACAATGCACATGTACACACAAGAAGAACAGATATGAGATAAAATGCAATTATAGACAATGACACTTTCAAATTACCAACCCCACCTTACCATCACACAAGGGCTTGGTTCACAGCATACCTACAATGCTCCGCCCATTGCTGCACTCTGTCCATAATCACGCCCTCTTCAATTTCATATACTGTTCAAAATCACGCACCGTTAACATTTCATTCACTTTAGCAATACCACTTCTCATGCTGTGTACATTACATACAAACAATATTTTAATGAGTAAAATAGTATAATAATCACTGATCAATGAAGTTTATCACCCAGTGGCTGCTTTACAATTATTCTTAAAACTCCTAAAATTGGATGGAAAGGGTTCAAACAAACCTCCAGGCAGCTGGTTCCATTCAACAATAGTTCTATTTAAAAAAGAGTATTTTTCTTATTTGTTTTTTGTGTTCTTATTTTTATTTTAAAACTGGTCGTTTTTTCCCTTGAAATTTGGTTTTTCTATCTCTTTCCACATATCTTCCTACGCTTCGTCATTTTTAACAATTCTATACATTGTACTTAACCTACTTCTTTTTCTTCTATTTTTCAAACTCTCCCATTTCAGTATATCCAACATTTCCATGACTCTCTCTGTTCTTTTGAACCTTCCAAGTACATATCTTGTTACCTTTCTCTGAACTTTTTCTATCTTTTTAATATATCCCACCTCCATGTGATAAATTGACTCTCTCCCTATCTGCAGATCATTTTAAGATGGTTATTTAAACTACATGTATAAGAGCATTTTTCACTGCACATTATCTGAAAATAATGCTATGTGGTAAAATTATTAAATCTTAATCTTTAATTTAAACATTTATGGAACGAATTACAAGCATTATTATGCATAAAGTGATTCCACAAAGTATCGGGCTCTACCATCAACTATGCCTATGTGTATAAATATTTGGGGGCTGGTACCTTGAAATAAAATAATTCTTTAATTATCAAATTATATGATTTAATGAAGAAATTATTTAATAGGTTAAGACATACTTGAAATCAATGATGAACGTATGAGCTGGCTTTATATTTATTAGCTCTATGGGCTTATTTATTAGCCAAACAAATGCAGTTAAGAGTTTATTACACCAGTCAAACATGGGCCAGATGAAATTGATAGAAAATTCCAAGAAACTGCAGGAGATGCCACAACCATAACTTTTGATGGAGTTATCTGCGAAGTGTGCATTACAATGCAACAATTTCTGAGTGTAAAATCATTCGCCTTGACCAGGATAATAATAATAATTCTGGCCAAGGCAAATGATTTTTACACTCTGAAATTATTGCATTGATAGAAACTATTATAATAATTATTTCTGCCAGTAATCCTCTAAAGGACACATGTGGAGCAATATCAACAAAAAATAAGCCCATATTAAGAGAAAATCTTCAGAAGCATGAATAGTTATTGAGAATTATTTATTATAGCATAGGTATGCGTACCTTCATGTAATCTTTCAAAAGTGTCTCTTTCCTCGATGGTAATTTTGGTGAAATATTGAAATATTTTCCAAGATATATAGAAATGACTTGCTTTAGAGCAATTAATTTATTTTTTTCAATGCTGTTCATCTCTTGGCATAAGTAATCTAATGTCTCTGCTCTTTGACGAAAAATCTCATGCCCATCAGTCCATATCTTTTGTAATTCCTCTTCACTGATGCTCTTATTCTATGAAAGTGAGAAATATAAAGATGGCCGAGAGACTTGTTAGCAACTCCTACAGCAAGTTAGCATTCGCAAAGCATTTATTTATTGAACTGCGGAGATAAATAGAACTTAACTTATTAAATTTCTATGAGTTAGCCATGAATTCACTTAAATGAATTAGGTTTTCAATATGTCTTGAGATTATTGTATATATAATATAGTCACTGCAGATGTATGTTATGTTTCATATATATGTACTAAGTTCAGTACAATATGTACAGTAGGAAGCTCTGAGCATACATGTATGCATACATATGCTCAGAGCTTCCTGGGTTTCAGTTAAAAAATACAGTTATGTGCACTTGGGGACTGAATGAACTCAGAATTGAAAAATTGTTCCCTTTATGTATTATTTGTAATTTTTTCTAAAGTTTTCCATAAAATTATTCAGATGAAAATACACATTATTGCATAAGCATCTCTAGATGATTTTTACTGTATAATTTAATGGATTGAGTGGTATTTTTATTTTTAAATAATTTATTTTAGATTGTGCCATGTTTTTTACCTGCACAAGTCCAGCTGAATTTAAAATAACTTCAATTCCTTGGGAATGCTTGTCAAAAATAGTAAAGATTTGCTTCACTGAGTCCAGAAAATCTTGTGTGGATCTCTTTATTATGCCATCAATTTTACTGTTCATTTCTATTAATTGACTATTAGCTAGAGTTTGAGCTTTGCTCAAAAAACTCTCTAATGCTTCAGATTTCCATACTTTCGGGCCTGGAATTATAATTGTAAAAAGTTTTTAGCCAGCCACAGTTATCCATTTGATAAAGGAGTGTATTTGCATCTACTGCTAAGCCCAATGGCATGTTAAAATCACTCATCAGGGGAATAAGGGGGCCAGTTATTTTTTCTGTGCCTCCTGTGGTTCCCAGGAAGAATGTGGTAACCTGCCATTTGATGAAAGTCTTATGGCTTGGGTGAAGCTGAGGGTGCCCAGAGGCAACCTCTGGAATAGGTGTATATTTTTTTAGCATTGAGAATTGTAATAGATTACTGAAGTCACATATTTTATGTGTAGAGATTATTTCAATGGATTTATGATATTATTTTATTAAACCAAACTCTGGTAACCATAGCTCTTAAAATCACTTTTAAATTAGTGCTATTCATCCATAGAAGAAGATCATAAATTGCTTAAATTATAGCATGGAAAAACAAGTTTATTTTCAGGTTTTGGTAAAAATTCTCATTTATATACAATTTCAAAATAGTACTCATAAGGTGTTACCTTGTACTCAATGTGAATTCCTTTAGTTTTTTTTTAACTTTTAACCAGTAAAGGAACCAATAATTCAAGCTGTGCACCCATAGCCAGAAAAGGGACCTATCATACAGATAGGTCTCCCCAAAGATTTTTGTTTGGTTTCTGTTTCTTGAAATTTTATACAAAGACCTCTTTTTTATTGATTTATGCTCCATTTGTGCATCTCATAGAGAAGCAATTGTAGGAATATTTCTGAATTTGAAAGCCATATGGTATGTAGTAGTTTAAGAATCAACTAGATTTCATATGAGAAGTGCGGTAATAGTGGCAATATTGTGTTTGCCATCATTGACTTCTGGCATCAGAGGAAACATGTGTAACGGTTTCCATAATGCTAGGATACACTGGAATGAGTTGAGATGCACCCAATATTAAAACTACCTTTAAACACCATTGGATCCATGCAAATTAATAATAGATCATCTCTATTTTAATTAAATATCTCAAATTTCATGGATGAATGAGATTATTCTTCCCAAGCTTTATCAAGATCTTTACTTTAGCTAATGAACATTCTGAATGAATGCCTGTACTTAATGATACTACCTTATCCACTGCATTGAATGCCTTAAAAAATCTAATTACTTCACATGATGATTGCCATGTATCTTTCCCTCTATTTTAATCTTTTATCTGGTTTGAGTTTCCATTATGTGACCTCTATGAATACCTCTTATTTCAATTATTTGCAATCTCTTATCTGACTCCATTTAGTCTGTATAATTCACCCCTTTAGCCTAAAATCCCTCTCTGCACTCTATGCATGTACTCCTCATCAGCCACAAAGTGTAGTCGTTACTCTGAAAGAAGTTAGTGTGGCCAAGTTTGACCATGACTACATTTGCAATTGTATTTTTATATGTAGAATGGTTGTGGAGTTGTTGCTTCCTCTTCTTCCTTGAAATGGTAGTACTGTGCTGTATTTTAATTGCTATCCACTTTCTACATTCTCTTGGGCAGGTTCTTAGGACATGAGGAGAACAGGTTGTCTAGATTTTGAATGGGTAGAAGGTGAATAGTTCATGAACACCTTATACTCAGTTACTGAGTTTGCTTTTGAAGTTCACTCTGTTGTGGAGGAATTTGGAAAACAAAAGTTTATTTTACTGCACTGGAGTGAGGACTCAGAAATTCCTGAAGATACTTGCAAACAATCCAGGAAAAATGTTGCCTGGGGAAATATTCTCTAATACTTGATTGATAAAACGTGATTTTTCTTCATCGGCACTGCAAAAAGTCTAAGTTCCATATCTCACTCAAAATTTCCAAAAATAGAAAAGTATAAATTATTTATTTTTTCATGGCCATTAGATTATTCACTTTACAGGGGATAATTATTTACAAAAAAATTAATACAGACTAACTAATGGTATTAGGTTGATAAGAGAGTATTATTTGACTCTCACTAGTTTTAGATATTCCATTTCATAATGGTCAGCACCTATTTGCTAGTGACTGGGAGTCTGCTCTCAGTTACGAGTATCTTTGCTTGTTATATCAATTGCTTATATCATACAAGGCTATTTTGCCCTGCAGCACAGTATGATTACAGATCTTGCAACTAAGCCACAATCAAATTGAGTAGTACCAGAATCACATTATGATATGCTGGTTTCAACAGTGCAACGTTAGATGAATATAATGGCATTGTTATGCATGGCATATACCAATAATGTCAACTTTGTGCACATTATGCAGACCTCTGGTGGCTCTATTGTAAATATTTTTTATGAATTGGAGAAAATCAAAGAATAACTGTAAAGGGGACAAAGATAATCATTCATTGCATAAACATGGGAAGTGATAGGCATTGTGGAAAGTAATATTTCAGAAATAAATTGGAAGCAACTGACAATCAATCTTTCCTAGTACCTATTGCTAATGAGACAATGAAAAGACTGACTGCCCCACAACTTTTATGCTTTGTTTTTTTGTTTATAGGCTTCCTTTGCATACGTTTAGGTGCCAAATATACGGAAAATGCAGTTTTAGTTTGTTAGCGATATTATGATAACCTTACTGCATCATACCAGAACCATCATATCATGGAAAAGTGGGTGGGGGAAGTCGAGGTTTTTCCGGGAATAAGCGGCTATTCAACTGTGCGTATATATCTAAACTGGGAGAGGTCTCAGTATAAGGGGCTAGTAAACAAAAAGACAGTATGGCAATACAAACGCAGTGATAGGAAAGGGTTCCAGACCTTTTTTAAGGGAAAAGTATTCGGAATGGGTAAGAGGTAGGCAGAATGTAGAAGAAATCTGGAAAACATTGAAGAAGATAATGAAGGAGGGATTTTTCCCTAATAAAGTTCTTAAAGAAAATACTGACTCAAGAGTTCTACAACCGCAAAATCAGATGCTTGAAGAAAAACTAAGAGTGATTTATAAAAAAACGGAACAAGAGCTTGGAATAGCTCCTAAATTACAAACTGTTAGTTCACGAATTAAATAGGGAAAAGAAAAAAAGCCAAAGAAACGTTCCTACAAAACATAATCTCGAAAGATAATGGAAATAAATGTTATAAGTACCTACGGAGGAGGAAAGACAGCAGGGTATCAGGATAACAGCTTTAAAAAAAAGAGGATGGAACACAAATCGTAGATGATTTGGAAAAGGCTAATGCATTTAATAATTGGTATGCAAGTGTATTTGTGGGGGTGGTAACAAAATGGATTCTGTAGATACATCTCGGAGACGGCAAGGAGGCGAAAAAATATTAAATACTAAAAGTATTAAAACGACAAACGCAGAAATTTATGAAAAAATTAAGAAAATGAAGGCAAATAAATCAAAAGAGCCGGATGGTATTTCAATTGACTTATTTAAATTGGGTGGTAGTGCAGTTTCAAATTATATAAATCATTTATTCAATGTCACCTTAAACAATAATGCCCTGCGAAATGCTTACACCAATTTTCAAAGGAGATTAGGCACTAGTTGATAATTATAGACTGGTAAACTTGATGTCAGTTGTATGCAAGCTATTAGAAAAGATAATTGCGGATTCTCTCTGGGATTTGTGGGAGAGTGAAAATTGGTTGTACAGTCGCCAATATGGTTTCAGAAAAGGGCACTCTTGTGAAACTCAGCTATTAGGGTTCTGCCAAGAAATGTCCGACTCTATGGATGCGGGAATAGAATTGGATGCTATAATAGTCGACCTGTCAAAAGCCTTTGACAAAGTTGACCACGATCGCTTAGTGCTCAAGATGGGCCAATTACCAATACACATAGATGGAAGAGTAATGTCGTGGGTCAAAAATTTCATCGAAGGTCGAACACAAAGGGTCAAATTAGGAGAAGTGTTTTCTGAAAAAAACGAGGCTAACATCGGGGGTCCCACAAAAAAGCGTACTTGGTCCGCTCTTGTTTTTTATCTGCATAAATTATCTTCCAGTAAATATTAAATCTCGGAGAAGACTTTCTGCGGACGCCTGCATTATCTGCAGGAAAGTTGAGATGACAGCAACCGCGATATACTGCAGTTTCTTGAAATTAGAGTATCCTTTATTTTAATGCTTTGGGGACGATTTCATAGAGAATTAAGCCATAATGATGGATTTTATTCGAATTAGAGAACTAATTGTTATTTGAAATCTTTGTCAAAGCCATCCTAGGATTAATTTGGTTACTTATGGCGTTAGTTTAATCTGCATAGCTAATCTCATTAATAATTATCTCTTCACCTTCCTATCGAATTCAACTCAAAAATAATAATATATTCAATAGGAAATATTTATTCTCAAACTAATGTATTCCTAGATTTAATTAAGTCACGACTTAAAACAAATGTAAGTACTCGAAAAAGTTTAAAACTTACCCATGTTAGGGTCAAGGCTTGCGACAAGCTGTTCATCTTCTCGGTTTCTCATGTTAATCCCTGGATTTGCCATTTTCAAATATCGGGGGATGCAATATTCGGAAACAGCATTTTTTTGAGCTTGTTATCGAAGGAATTTAATTTTGCGAAGCATGAGGTGAATGCAGGAAATTTATTTTGCTTTTGGTACGAAATCAGAACCTCGCTAGAGATGTATATTTTCCAATAGGAAAATATATTCAAATTGATATGTAAAGTGCTTATGCTGTGAGCTGTGCCCAATTTCACATTCAGTATTTCCGTTTGGTAAGATTCACGTTGATTCATAGCGACTAGTGTTCAGAGTCGGTTCACCTACTAACCTTGACCATCGCAAATGCTGCACTCCGCGAAGCGAAATATTGACAAGTTATATTTTACTCTTACTTTGTCTTCAAATTACTTTACACGAATCGACCAAGTGAAGGCAATTTCTAAGGACGGTAGGAATAAATAAGTCTTTATTTTTTGTTTCTATGGTTACTACACTTGACGTTGGATGGCGATTATCAATATACACGTACAAAAAGAGCCGCAAGTGGTCATAAATAATGAGGAGAACCAAATAACTTTAATATATTAATGTCTAAGATATTTTGATAGTTAATGTCTGGAGCTATGTCTATTGAATTTTTGCATGTTAGATTTCTTGATTAGTCGGTATGAATAGGTTTCACGTTATTCGGGAAAATGAGGCTTAAATGTGGGAATATCTTAAAGAAAATGACTACTACTAAGGCAGGTCTTGGTGATAGGTTGAGAGCCACAAAGGCCTCAGGATTTGAGTTGTATTAGATCTTCTATAATGATTAATGCCACTCATCATTATTTGATTTGAAGGATATAAAGCATGATTACACGTTCGATTTCATAACATTTTACTTGGTGGACTGTTGTCATTGCATGTGTGTACTATCACATTTTAAGAAAACTATTGACAGATATTGTTAGAAGTTGCCGTCTCATCAATCAGCCTTCCTCCAAAGTAAAGTGCAAAATATATTTAAATAAATCTTAAAACGAGCTGAAGCACAAAGATTGTGTAATTTTGATTTTTTTGTTTAGGAGAAGAAACTTTTTTCCTTAATGATGCCTTAGCCATTTACAAGAATAATGTCTCTGATGAAGGAAAGAGTATTTAATTTTTCTCTCTCTGTACCTGATGCATGTTTTATATCCATACGGGGACACACGTGCGATCTAAGATTATTAAAAAATTACAACAACTTAAAAAATGCTCCTTAAAATCAACGTCAACTTCCTTGGTAACGCCGGAGTGTGTTTCTGGAAATTCTACCTAGGGAATGGTCCTTTCTTAGGTCTCATTATCATTTTTTGACTAAATTGCAATACCAAAAAAATTAATTAACAATATTTTAGCTCTTTTAAACTCTTTTTTAAGATGAATTTGTGATAATACGGGTCATAAGTTTCACGTGAGTAACGTTTCTCATCTGCTCCGACTGTGACAGGCATATGCGTTGTCCCCTCTGGGTTCGAAAAAGCTCTTCCACAAAGCTACTCTTTCTCGTCTTCTGTACTCAGAGCACTTTCTCAATTGTCTCCGGGGCAAGAAGGGCATCTTCTTAAGGGCCTTAAAATCCTTAAAACATATAAGTTGTTTCAGAGAAGAAAGGAGGTTCGCTATTTCGTTGTTTGCGGGAAGTGAGTGGGGGAGGGTAGGGGGGATTTTGCGTATGGTTTGTTATTGAATTATTTCAATGATTTTTATAAAAAAGAATTTCAACTATCCTTAATCAAATCGTGTAAATACTTATTAGTTTAACTGTCGCTTTAGACTTATCTATTTTATTAACCTTCTGGAAGAATTCCAAATTTTTTAAAATTTCAGTGTGTTAATCATGCTAAGAGCACTAAAAATAAAGCAAGTTTTAATTCAAGATGTATTTAAGGTGTATTTTTATCAGCACAAGCCCGAATTTAAGGTGACGGGGAGCGAATGGTAGTGAAAAACACTTTCGTTTAGTGTCGATAATTAGGGAAGATATAATATGGATGAGGGTTCATATCTTACTGATACTTACAATTGAGGGTGAATAATACAAGCCAATAATGATTTTATGTCCTTTAAGGACGGCCCATAACTCCTATTCTTATTCAAAATTCATCCCGACGTACACCTTAAATTTGTTAAGTCGAATTTTATGTTTCTTAATCAAATAGCGTTGACACGAGAAAGTAGACATGGGTGGAAAGAAAAATATTAAAGAAGACAGCCAGAAAAAGTTCATGTTGAATCTCTGATTACTTTATGTGAGAAATGATATTTTTTATTAATATTTTCGTTGTTTGTCGTCACCGTGTCCTATTGTGGGTCATTCTGAAGTGTCCCATACTCTCTTCTCTTTTCCAGATGGTCCTTCGTTTTCTGTTCACTTAAATCATTACACGATTATAAGCAGGCACCGCAAGAGCTGGGGCATATAGCAGTCATGTAGTTGGCGTTATTGTAGCACTCTCCGGAACGGGCCCACGACAAGCAGTGGACGTGGCGATCCATGCAACGAAACTCTGTAAATCAAGCATCCAGTGCAGAAATGAAAAACAGATTCATGAAAACTGCGTAAATTCTTCTCGGGTTCTCCACCGGGTTATATCGTCCATCTCGGTGGAGGACCCGAGAAGAATTTACGCAGCTGATACGCCGGGAAAACACCAAATCTTTTACCAGATTCATGAAAACATTGAACTCTAAATGTGGATGTGGTTTGAACTTAAGGGAAATGCAATAACTTTGATAAATACTTGTATGTCCTCCATTTCTCATGTGTGAGAAATAATTGAACGTCCACGATACACATGCACAAATCCACACAATGTATATACGCGGTTTAGATCACATGCAAATTAAATTTTTTTGGCGTTTCGCTTTCTTTTCAGCAAGTTACCGTCATTATCGGCAAACAATGACTCATGCAAAACGTGACGAGAAATGCATGCAGTCTAAAAACACTCCTAAATATTTGGACAAATTTGATCGCTTTAATCCGTACAATTACCTCAATTGTCTCCATTTTACTCAAGACATGCTGATAAACAAACTTCACATTGTTAACTTATTTATTTTTTTACGCATGAACATAATTCATTATATGTCTCACCGTCTTTGTAACTTAAAAACAAGTTTTGGTACTTAAAGCAAAATGTGTAGCTGTCGTTCCCCAGCACCAGTATTTAAAATAGGTACAATTCCTACGTGCCGATACTTCAGCACATTATTGTTTCATCGAGAGACATTACGAAGTTTCATCATAATTCAATATCTCACCATTTCTGGCACCGGAAATTTCATTCCAGGACGGGTCACTTCCTCTCCATCCACCCGCTCGTCTGCAGCGATAAAGCCGATTCAGTTTCCATAGGTCTATCTGCTCACAGTCAGAGAGGAAACAGTTCATATCACGATCTTATGCCAAAGAGGGTTGATCAAATACCACCATCGTTTCATGGTTTAATGGTTAGATAAAATACAAAGGCAATATTGACCTTAGAACATGAAAGAACATTTAATGATGACTGGGGTGTTAACCTGATACTTAAGAAAAATTATCTATTTTCGATGGAAGACAGAATCCGTCGACTAGATCCGAGATATAGAAAATAGTGTATTCACTCCACATCAAAAGGGTTCCCATATCAATAATTTGTGTTGGAAAAACTGAAAGATATGTGCATTTTTTCACAAGACCCAAAACGGATCCGGAAATTCTTGCAGTCTGAAATTTGGAAGCTTATGTATGAAATTTATTTGGGTAATCTTGAAAAGTATGTATGCAACACGTGCCATGATGAAGTAAAGCAGAAAATCCTCGGAGTCCACTCAATAAGTTTATTTAAATATTAATAACAATTTAATAGCATTGCTATTTATTGTTAAAGCAGCAGACAAAACTTATATGCTAGTAAAACATACAGGACCTTTGGCGGAGAAAATAAAAGTAACTCGTACGTTTTAAATTCGTTATGCTTTCGATTTTACTTAAAATTGTCAAATATCTTTTCATCAATTTTTGGGCGAGTGAATCAAAGAAGAGATGTGCAAATGTTTTTGAAACATCATCCGCAGAATAGGACATCAAGCTTTATGGCGGATGAAGATAAAATACTCCTATGATTCGTAAATCATATTGAAAGTGCAAAACAAAAAAATAATGATATTCGATTTTGTGCTTACATCACTGAAACCATAGCGTTGTCCAATTGGGGTACCTTTCCTCTTAGGCAGTATGGTTGGTGACGAATAATCTTTGGAAAAGGAAAACGGATCGTAGTGCATCACGGAACCTGTGGGGGAAAGAGAATAAGGGTTGAGTGAACGCTTTGATGAACACACGGAGTTGCTATAGGAGGCGGGTGTAGGGGGTTAAGTTTGACGTTTTTCTCCTCGTTAAATTTGTTACTAGTTAATATAGTCCTAAAACCTAATCAAGTTTAGCAAGGGTGGGTTGCACTCGTTTTGGGACTAGGCCGAACATCATCTTCAGACATAAACGGAGATTGAAAAGAGTGAAATGCGAGGCAAACACAAAAGAAGTTAAATTCTAATGAAAGTTATCTTACATACAGGTACATATGATATGCATAGAAGTAATTCAGCGAAATTAGTAACTTTTGGAAAAGGAAAAAAAATCAACGTATCAGAAAAATTGTGGGTGCTAATTTCTGTTTAATTTTTCTAATCCTTAGTTGAAAATATGTACGAACTTGCATGTTATAAGTTCTAAAATTTAGGATTTAATGTCCCTGCTATCGAGAGAAGGTTGACGATTAATAATGCAGAATCTCTTGAATATATCATTTTTTCTCAATTGGCAACTAGAGACACTTCACCAATGCCATAAAAATAATTATACCAAAAACTCTGCGATCCTAGTTACAGTAAACATTATTTGAAAACTCGATAATATCGTTTAGTTACATTGCGACTTCGCGAATTGGACTTCCGTCAACAGAACATAAAGGGCAGATTAGTGGTTCTTCACGGACAAGAATCGCAGGACAATCTTTCCATTGATAAATGCATTGCATTACGATCTCATCAACTCTAAAACACAACATTGTCTGAAAGCCTGGATAGAAATTGATTCAAATTTAAAACTTTTAAGATATTGGCATCAATAGTAACCTCGCTTTAGATGTCAACTTAATAATTCGAAGGAACTTATTTCTAGGAAAGCTTTCCACGCAAAATGGGAAATGGAGCGATCTCCCATTCTTCATTACTAGCAAAATCTCCCGGGGCGTTCATAAGGTTCATTTTCACCGTGCCTGCTCCGTGTACCATACACTGCTCCAGTTTTCGACACGCGTTCATTCAGAGCATCAAAAATGATCCCTCTTTTTATTTTCCAGCAAAATATATTACACAATGATCTCGTAAGAAGTTAACGGCCCGATTTTTTTATATGATGATAAATGCAACACAGCAAGCTGCAGAAATCACCTGACTCCTTGGGGACAATGCCATTTTTGGAAGTCGAAACGTAAAAACATGCCGACCTATGGACGCTAAACTATTTGTTCAACGTCCGTTCAACAACTTTCGATATTTAAGACGCCTTTGCAAATCCCTAGGTTGAATCTATGTAGACCAGTGTGTGTAAGTACGATCCAGAAGCAGGGAGACATGCGCTTGCGTGGAGTAACCTGGTTGGGTACCTCGATGAAATTAGCAATTCCAACGAGATGACAGCGAGTCAGTGGTGCGGTGTCGCTTTATTAATAATCACTGACGAGATGCCCCCATTATGTATAACCTATGATGAGATACTTCACTTAGTTCACGCGAGATGGACTCCTTCGACCAACCCTGAGTCAGCCCTTTTCAACCCGTTTATTCAGTAAGCCCTTTCCTATCACCATTCGAGGTTTTCTTCTCCTGTAACTTGCGGTCGTCTCCTCTTCGAGAAGGAGCTGACCGTGTGTTACAACACAATTATGCGTAGCAGCAAGAATAAGTATCAGGTAAAATGTCACGCGAAGGGGGCCGTATAGTTGCATGACTAAGTGTCGGGGATCAATGAAGCAAGCTACTCCAGCAGTCCAGCGTATTTGTGGGATGAAAGGGCAAGTGTGACGTAGTGCCATTGGGTCGAAGGTTTCTTGTTCACTAATTAACACTTTGATTCAAAAAAGATTGGAAAAATCAGTTAATAAATACATGTTCTTTAAGAGAAATGACCTGGAAACCGATTCATCATTTAGGTATGGCCGTCGTGTGAACCTCAATGTCTTCGTCGTATTCAGCCCGTCAATTTGCAATCGTGAGCAAACGCATTTAAAGTACGCCCGCGGAGAGAAGATGGCTCTCCTTTCGTACTTAACATCTCCATGGTACCCTGCAAGCCCCATCTAGGGTGTGTAGCGGGGGCTGATTCAACATCAGGCATGCATTATCAAAGTTTTTCTAAATTTTGAGCACAATATACTCGTATATGTAAATCATTAAAATATAATAGATCAATATAACTACATGTCCGCGCGCTACGGTATCCTAGCGTGATATACTTCTCAATGATAAGAGAGGGGTTTTAGTAACTAGGACAATAAACTAAGATTATACGGGAAAATGACAATATACTAGGTTACTCTTAGAATAACTTTCTCCTCACCCCCTCGGTCTCGGTGGCTTACAGCTATTTGGTTACCTTATCGTTTAGGGAAGAAGTTACATCTTAAATCTGTCGGTTCTGCACTTGATCTCTCTCATTTTACTTCCTTAATCTCTCCTACCGTAGTGCAACGGTACTAATAATACATTTTCAACATCATTACTCATTATACTTCTCTCAAGAGAATGTATTTTAGCTGGGAATTCGTTTGTGATTTACATAAGGAAAATTTATCGCAGTTCTAATGATTTACATTATCTTTATTCCCACGCATGCTTCTAAAAGTGAAGCATACAAATTAATGGAATGAGTGTACGCGCATTGAGGCGATTTTTAGTATTTTCAGTTCCCTTACACGTCCCATTTCATTCCGCAGTATTCTCTATTTTTCTTAAAGAGGTGAAATATTGTAAAACTGCTCAATGGAGCATGAAAATGCATTCATATGGAACCATTGAAACTTTTTGACATCAATAATTTATCTATGACTTAAATTTTTGTAGCAACTTTTGACACAACTCTGAGAAAGTTGCTAACTCTTTTTCAGAGACTCTTCGAAGTAGGATTCGGTGAAAGAGTGGCGATTGTTTTTACGAATTAATTGAATTAATAGCCACCGGTTTGAATTATGTTTCATGCTTAGAGAAAGAATTTAAGAAATATGTCACATATTTTTAGAAAGTGTCATGGTTGAAATTCACGCAAATGCATGGGGATTGATCACTGTTTTAAGAAGCAACAACTTGTTCACGCTGACCGTTAAGAAAATTACTTATGACCGCAACAAGTTTGTCGAAACAAAGAAGCCATTATGGCTGTCCCTCTTAAGTTTTTTTTTCTTAAGAGGACCAGGAAAAATTTGCCCACTCCATTCGAATTCCCACTTTTTAAGGTTTTGTTATCCCACAACGGAATATGATAATTCTTTGAGGCTTGAATTTGCCGTATGTCCAGTGTGAGAGTCTTTACTTACCCGTATCATAAGAAGCCCCCAGATGATTCACAAACTGCCAACTCAACCGTTCGAAATTGTATTCCATTCCTGAAAAACATTGCAATAAATTAGCAAAACCTAAACCGCATAATACACTACGAGTATGTACAGTATATAAAAAAAACATATTCTTAAAATGATATTCCGTGAGCTTTAATCAGCTTGTAATCGTTGAGGAGAGAGATTTGTCGAGAGAAATGAAGAAAAGGGGGTTGTAGTACATTTAAATTGGCGATGGAATGTTAAAGACTAATAGAGGGGAGAATTTTATACAGACGAGGTTGGTGATATCAAGAATAAGAATATTGTGTGGAATGAAGGAAAGGAGAAAATAAGCGAATTAAGGAAGGGTTTATTTTAGTGTAGGGTGTCTTATTAGACGAGGCTTAGAATTTAAACCTACCTCGAGCGGTAGACCACCGTTTATAATAACAACCTCCGAAAAAGAGCTCCAATAAATGGATTGATAAATGCCAATTTGTGTATGCAAAAACAGGATTTGTGAAGGCTTTGCTGCCCAAACTTTTTTCCAGGGCTGGAAATTGAAAGTTAGACCAATAGGTACAGCTCAATAAGAAATTACTTGCAACAACTTGAAGCAAGTTGTGCGTAAATTAAGGTGGGTTATGAAGACCTTTAATTGATGGAATGTTGACGAAGTTGATGGAGGGGAGAACGTTAGGCAAGAGAGGAAGGGGGAGGAAAAGGACATGCATGTTGGACAGCATGAAGGAACACAGAAAGTATGCAAAATTGAAGGGTTTATTGAAATGTACGAGGGTCATTCACTAAGTGAAAAACGCTCTTATTTTTAAACTATTCAACGAATCTTGACCATTTTTTCAGGAGTGTTGGTTGCAACCTTTGAATGGCTCTGATTAGCTGTTCGATTATTTTATGTCAGCAAACCTCAAAAACTTCAGATCGCCATTCACCTTTTTCAGCTCTGTCATTAGATTGTTAGTTTCAGGTGTAAAACCAAGTGAAATACTTTCTAGAATGTTGATACAATACGGATAAGTTGTATGAACCGTATGGATGTTTACAAATGGGTTAATCGGTTTAAAAGTGGCCGAACAAGTGTGGGGAATGAATCCCGAAGTGACATCCAGTCGACATTTCTGGTCCCTCGTTGGAATCGAGGATCGATGGAATTATTAACGACAACAGAAGAATTATTGTTGAAATGATAGCTAAGGAAGTTCAATTAAGTATTAGAACTGTTCACAATATCATTCATAACCATTTTAAGTACAAAAAGTAGTAGGGAGTCAGGTTATGCGTTGTTAGGTGGGGTTAAGATATGTAGCGGTTGTTGGTCTGTGTGCTCATCTAAAACCTATCTTGAACGGTAGAAAACCGAGTTAAATTATTAATGAAGACCTAAAAGTGCATTAATAATGTGTTTTAAGAGTGGCGTAGTAGCTCAAGGGCATAGAATGATGGGACACTGACTGTAGGGTCCTGAGCAATGCTCGTGGATAACTCCTCCCAAAATACAACTCATTAGAAATTTATTGAATACCAGGGCTTTGTGAGAAACAGTCGCTGTTTATCAATTGTTGTTTTAATTGTTATGTGCAGGGTTATATGTTGATGAAGGAAACGTTACTGTTTTGGGGTCTACCTCGCCGAATGTTTTTCCAGAGGACCACTACGTGATTGTCCCTGTCGGCCCTGCTGTGCTCGTGCCAGAAGCCCACTGCATGCAGAAGTTCATGAATGACGACTCCCCTCTGGGCGCAACCGTAGCCAATGGAGAGGGCTTGCACGCCGTGACCGGCTCGACCCACGAGGCTGCTGCACCTGTGGAGGCAAGACCAGACGATGGATTCATCAGCATCATCGTGGGATAATTATTCCTTTAAACGGGTCCTGGCGGAGGGGAACCTAGGATGACTTCAGTATGACCACACCCCTGCACTCAGCGTGACCCTTCCCCCCGAGATTCAGTCGGTCATGAAAGAAACGCCATGTGAAAGAGATTGAGGAAAATTTCAAATTGGCAATCAGATGAAGAAATATATTTTTCGATTAAAGATAGCAAGACAAAATGGAGATCGGATATCCCTGGTAGGAGGTGTGTTCTTACGATTGAGCGTACAAAAGGACTGCAATATGCGTGGATGAGATATGAAAGTTGAATATTTTCCATCAATGTGAACACATCTCGCGTATTGATAGTTCGCCTTAAATCTACACCAATATCCCAAGATCTACTAAAGAGGTTTGTGGAAGGGCGTGCAAGTATCACGTGGAAAAGGTGAGGGGTGAGGCAGAGGGAGGGTGTTTAAAGGGTGAAGGAAGAGGGGAAAAACATCTATCTAAAATTCTTGAAAAGCACATGTACGTTGGTTATCAGGGGGAGAACCCATACCAATGTGCACACATATACTACACGTATACGTGCTAGAACCAAACTTAAGTTTTTTCAGTTGTGCCATTACAGAGATTTTCTAGTATATTAAATGAATGAATAAAAATATATTATATATGTATTTAATATGTATGAATATATGTATATATATGTGAGTGAGTGGAGTGCATGACCAGTGGCAATGCAAACATTCGATTCTCACTATACGCCGCACTTAGGAACCAAGATATAGGTTTGAATCTCCGTTTGCCGTCCCCCTCGCGAGTGAGTCATTGACACTCAAGGGCATTTACTCAATAAGATGAGTGGACAAAGTAATTGTTGCTTGTTGGCAGTTAAGGACACTCTTTTTAGTTTTAAATTATTATACCGTCCCTCACTACTACTACAGTCTATTCGCACCACGTAGAGCAGTTAAACTGCTTCCTATTTTAACCATGTGTGGAAATAGAAGATTTTATATTTAGGTGTTCGTCACATTGACTCCAAGAACCCCCCTTTGCTTGGGCAAGAAGCTACTGTAAAGGCGGATTGCTAATGTGAAGCTCGTTTCAGGAACTCTCAACACTCTAAGTAGATTAATCGGAATCGCCTCGTTGATTGAATAAAAAAAATATCGACTGTTTTAATCTTCGTCACAAAAAAATACCGAATTCACCTTGCACGAGTTTTAATATGGTAGAAATGGAATCATAGTCTATGCATAAATAAAACATTACGTGCTTTCTTTCACTGTAGATTTTTCATTAATCCTGCTGACCACAAAGGGCTACTAAGTTACTAATACATTATTTAAAACAGCTTTAGCTTTTTTTGTTATATTCTTACGGCCATATAACTGCAAACATATCGTAATATTTGATATTTTAGGAAAAATCAGAAATGGTAAGGAATAATAAACTACGTTGTACTGAAGTGGTATGGGAAATGGAACAAATATGGAATTTAAAATAGTTTCGGGGCTGCAGTTTAATGTACGTGTATACACTGAACGGGAGTTGTTTTTTTCATGTGTATGTTGATGTGAGTGCAAAATTGAAAACATTTTAGCAGGGGGGAAGTATGCCAGAAAAATGAAATTTAACATTAACATAGAGATGGTGGGGGAGGAGAGGGGTTTGTTGGGCGATATCCTATGTAGGCAGGAAAAATGGATGAAAGGCGTATTGAGCGGCAGTGGAATGTAGAAGAAGGTAATAGAGGGGAGAATGTTAGGCAAACAAGAAAAGGGCAGGAACAGGTTAGGGATGTATGACGGGATGATGGGAAGAAGGAAGTACACATAGATGAAGAGGGACCTGATGTAGATTAGGTTGCTGAATTGGGTTTTGTTTGGAGTTACAAAATGTTTATTTGATTGTTGTCCATCCAAAAACCTACCTTAACTGGTAGATTACTTTATATTATACTCGTATTAAGTGTGTTGCAAGGACTTCAACATTTCGATTAAATGTTTGAGCCTAGTATTTGCACGTTAGTCGGTAATTTTAATGCGTATTATATTAAAATGTATCGTTTTATAACTAATGTCCATCCGAAACCTACCTTAATTGGTAGGTTATCAATAATAGTTATATTGTATTAAAATGCATTACCGATCAGAGTTAGCTGTTGTATAGAATTAATAAATTATACATTTCTTGGATGTGAAGCATGCTATATTAGGGTGTTAGTTGGAATTTCCTCTTGACAATCATATGTTGAAGCATTACTTACCCCTCTCCTTTTAGTATGTAAACGTAGTCTTTCTGGTTCGACCGGGGTATGAACCGGATACAACTTCTTCTGTGGAATTCCGACATGGCTGAGGCGATTGCGCTCCTTTCACTCTCGCCTGTAAATACGATCATGGCACAGAGAAAAATCGACACCGATGAGAAATATGCCCTTCTCGACCGCCGACACATTTCGTTATTAAGCATGTCGCCCTTGAAAACCAAGTTGGGTCAAACATAGGAAGAACACTTTTCGTACGCATTGTACATTAATAATTAAGTAATTCAACTACATATGTCTGATTAATGGAACAAATTACATAATAGTATATAAGTGTTGGTGATTATTTGGTCAACAGAGTGGCCAGCCATGCTTTATTCCTTGAAAACCGGGAAGCGAAACAACCCTGAACAAACCCTGGAAAAACCTGACATTTTAAGAAATAATGTTTTTTACCGGAATATCAATGGTGAAAAATTACTCATGTATTTTCTTCGTTTGAATTTGATATGAATTACTACTCTGGCGATATTTTTTCATATTAGGGGATTCAGATACGTTATGTTTTCTACAGGAAGGCAAAAAATTGTTTGTCATATATGTGTACACTGAAGGGTAATTCGTGCAGTTAATTGGTCTAACCAAGTTTCTCGCCTCTAAATATTTGCCTAACTACCGCTGCACTTCCACTAAGTGCTAATTTTCAGGTTCGTACTTCCATTCGTAATTTAACATTGCATGATAGAAATAATTTTTTCCCGATGACTAGGTGCCTAATGTTATTATTACACTTTGGTATCATATAGGTGATGCCCTGATGTATTAAAGTAATTTCACATTCTTGCGTAATTCTGTTTTTCAACGGTTAATTCTCAAGAATCTTGTCAATTAATGGTAGGGTAATGGCAATTTCCTATTCAAAACCGTAATGAGCTTGATTGTTCCTCGTTTACGTATTTGTATCTCCGGAATGCTAGCATAAAAAAGCGAAAAAAAAGGTATCATGGAACAGTTAACATTCATCTAGATGCTTCAAAAAGTTAAACACTCTAATTTATGACCTGAAAACTCCAAGCGAGGTAATCTTTCTACAGTAAGCGGATCATTAAATAGATGAATCAGCAAATTTTAAAATTATGTTATTAATTAATTATCTACCCATGAATGCTTATCCTAAAGGGGAAAATGCTGAACTAATACCGCATGTAAATGTAGCATTGGTTGTCGAATTACATCTAGGAAACGAGGTAATAAAAATGGTAACTCAGTATCTTTAAAAATGACGTTTCGCACTCAAAAACCTGGAAAAAACGTGAAATCAAATAAAATCATCCAATTGCTGGCCACCTAAGGAAATGATTTAATGCTGAAACCAGAAAATTTCAGCTTCACTGGACTAAACTGGAAACTCCGAAGTGGACAATTTAGTAAAATGAAAGTTGTCCTGAGGTGCGCGATTCTTGTTAGTTACAAATATACTCACTAAAAGCCACGGATATGACGTATGGAACTCTCCCGTCGGCCCATAAGAGGTTTTCGGAGCGGACAGCGTTTCGAACAAGCGCCAAAGCGTCTGCTCCGCCTCTAACGGCGGCCAGTAGACTCTCCGCTGTGACACCGGCAACCCCTGCAATGTCACCCTCGAACAAATCCTCGGATATTGGTGTTGGCAGAGGCGAATCTGGAGATTCGGGGAAGGATCCTAGTAGAGGAGAATCATATCAGCCTAGTGATGTATTACTGATTGAATCAGATATTTCAGGATAATATTAACTGTTGAATTTAAAATCAAGAGGAAATAAATTCTTTTTCAGTAGTAGTTTTAGTAGGAGTTATTAGGGGAGGCGACCGACAGAAGAGGTCGTTTGTGCCATTGAGGACATATGGGTAATTCGGTAGGGGTAGGATGCCTTAGGGTACAGAGGAAGGGCGGAGAGTAACCCGGCGTCGGTATTAGCCTACTCTTAACGAAAGGCGCCAAAGGGTCCACAATTTAACGTCCCATCCAACGGACGGCGTACTCACTTAAAGGGTTCACCACATGGCACCCTAATCAGGGATTGGGATACCACCGAAAAATCCGGCCACCACCGGGATTCGAACCCGAACCCTCGCAGTGGGAAGCCAGTATACTATATTGGCCACCGAAATTTTCCGATCCCCTTATTTTTCAGACTTTATTATTTTTACGGCAGCTATGAGAATTTTCATGTTTTTTTGTATTCACAATAATGGTAAAAAATGGCGTAGATGGAAATAACATAAAAGTTGCCTATACCTATAATAACAATGTTTTTTCGTCTTTTTCATAATTGAAGAACAGTGGAACAGGCAGGTAACATTTTAGCACGCCGTCAGTTAAGTTCCATCCCTACTAGTTCAAATCCCTTTACATATTCATATATTTGGAGCCATTATTATGCGTAGTAACTTATCGGTAAGAGATAGGCTTTGATTAGACTCTGAAAAATGTTACACAATGTCCAGGTCTAATGATAAACTAATGCACTTCAAAAAATCCTTTGAAATAAAAACCACATGCAGCACAAGATATTAGTTTTATAATCTACACACTTTCTACTGCCTTTCATCCTGCCACATCCTCTGCTTTCCCTACCTCTGTCTCATTCTCCATCTATTCAGAATCTTTAACATCCCATAGCCCCTCAGTATCTCTTCCATCCATATTTTCTCCCTTCAGAGAATTTTCCCAGTTCTCATCTCTTTGTTCTTAGCTCTTCATCAAGATTTCCCTGTGATAATCTCTTCGCACTTTTCCCTTCATCGTTTGTCTTCCTTTCCGTCCATTTTACATCCTCCAACCTCCTTCTCGGACTCGATAGCACAATTTTGAGGTTTAAAAGTCATCAATTAAGGGCAAAATATTGAGTCGTTAGAAAAGGGATGGATGAATGAAAAGTGCTTGAAAAATAGTTCATATGGCGGAGATTACCGTAAAAAAAAGATTAAGGAAAGGAAAAATGAGTAAAAGAAAATCCAGCGTTTTCACACTCAGCAACAAGGTCTTACACAGATCAGCGCATACGTCAGAGCCGTGAGATTAATACGAGCCTTCCAGTTTCCTCCGCTGACGCCACATCGGGTATTAAGACAATATACAAAAACCCGTCTCCCTCCTGTCGGACCGATGTCGTTAGCGTGAAAAATCTACAAAAGAGTCATCAGTCCTTCCGTTTGGCGATGGAGCCGGAGGTCATCATTAGTTTTTCACCATTCTGTTCTTTCCTGTTCTGCGGTAATTATTTCGCGTCTTATTTTACCAGAGTAGCTTGTAGTGCGATGTTTACTTCTATGCTGATAAATAATAGAGTAGGAAAAGGTCAAAGGACGTGATGGCGGCGAACACCTTTTTCGAGCCCAATGGACACGGGCCATGTGTACGGAAGATTAAAATAATCCAGGAAATAAAAACATTCCCAATAACTTAGGCGAAGAATATAAGGAAAAAGAACATGAACTAATCAGGATATGATACGGAAGGATACGGTGATATTTCGTTTTGTTTTTCCAAATAACACTTCGGAATAGCGAAACGGAGTGATAATGATTCTAAGTAGAGCATTTTTGAATTGACCAGTCATTTACGAAGCGTAAAATATTACATAAATATAACAAATATTGGCCATAAATTGGAAGTGGAATGACAATGGGGCATGGAGAAAATATTACGAACTTCGGTTAGCGTATGATTCTAGTGAAAATATTTTTAAGAACTTCATGTAAGAAAACCAAGGAAATAAAAATTTTGAACGAGTGGTAAATGTAACGTTATAACTTTTAACACGACACAGTCGAAATAGTAAATGATATCCCTAAAACATGACATTTTGTTTACTTGTAATGCATAGAGTTATTTGGAATGAACAGCAAAAAAATCAACACGAATTTTATCAGTGGAGAAGCAGCTTTATTATCATCAAGGATACAAAGAAAACGAATTAAACTCCTTAAATGAAGTCAAAAAGAAAAGAGAAGAATGCGGTGAATTAGGTAGGGACGAGTACCAGTTTAACAAATATTTTCTTATATGGATGAAGGGATATAATTATGGTTTATAAGAATAGCGTAGAATTTTAAGCGCCTGCGAATGGATAAAATTGATATGGAATAAATATTGTGCATGTAATTCCAAATATGGACATTTGTGCGGCTTTGTAATTAGGGTATAACACATCAACCGCTTTGCTATTCAATGGCCGGAGGAGGTATCAATCATCAGAGCTCAGTAATTTTATTCGAAAAAGTATGTATTTGATTTAAATGACTTGCTCGTTAAATGAATCGCGGCGACAAGGTTTGTTTTTAAAAGTACTGTGATATTAAACCTTGGTTTTGCAGTTACTTCAATTTAAACGAGAGATAAAAGAATGTTTGAAACTATTAATGATTGTATCATAAACCCATTAGTCCTCATTAAGTTCATAAACATAATATCTTATCATTTATTCATTGTTAATAATTCATGGTGATAGCTGCCAGCAATATTCAACTTATATTTAGAACATGTAATCAAACAAGCACCAGAATTGGGCATCAAGGTGAAGAAATTTACATGTTTCGATTCGCGTATGACATTAGTTGCAGAAATGCATTGATTTATAATGGATTAGTTAGAAACATAACAAAAAGGAAAATTTCTGAGAAGATTCCTCGAATAAGACTAAGAGACAAGTGCATGGGATAAACTAAGAAGAACGTAAAACAGGCAAACTTCTAGGGAGTGAGGAAATTAATGCTGAACAGGGAAGAACGGATCGCTGCAGTAAAACCAATCTTAGGATTGAAATACTGATGATAATGAGTCTCCCAAATTCACAGAATGTATATTATGGATATTTCCATAGCGTTGAACTTAAACATTTGTCCAATGACTACTATTCTTTATTTCTGCTGGAGAAACTCAAACATTGGTCCAATCAAGAAATGATCAGTGATCGATCAATATTCCTTAGTAGTGAAACTCGCATTGGATTGGGTGGCTTACTTTCTTCGTGACTGAAGTGGCTCCGTCCTTTTTTCCACTCCCTTGCTTCCACAAGCGATGATATACTGCGTATCTATCTTGCTAAATCCACCAGATGTTGCATTAAGTTATTCTAATTCCTCATTCAACCCTTTTTCGCACGAGTCTCCCCTCTATTTAGTTCCAATCGAGTAATTATCCACCGAGCTCATTCTCACGGGTATTCCTCGGCAAGGGTTTACTCACCGAACTGATCCGCATTCGCGAAGTCCTCCTTGGTCAGGGGCTGTCCGGGTGAGTTGTCTATAGCCTCTTTGGTCGTGATGTTCGGTGGATTCACTGGGGTGGCGATTACGGCGATTGCGGCGTCGGCGAAGATCGACGTCTCCTTGGCGGCGAAGAGCGCCGAAAGGGCGGCGAGTCGTAGGATGACCCTCAGGATCGCCATGTCGAATGCAGAATGAAGACAGGAGACTCCGGGGAGCTCGATTTTGATTGGCGTGTGATGCACGCGGAAAATACAACGAGAGATGGGGGAGAGAGGTGTAGGTGGGCGGGTAGTAGATGGACAGGGACGCCCACACCGTCCGCGGATGAGCTGGGATTATTAGGGGAGGGGGAAGAGGAACGAGGATGAGGGAAAGGGGTCAGGACCCCTTTCCCTCATCCTCTCCCACAGCCCACTCATCATTTTTCCGCCCCATTCCACAGGTTTGAGAAAAAACGAAATGTTGATAATAAAAAATGAAATAAATTAAAGTCCCACCAAGTCAAACATAGAGAGGTGGGGTGAAGGTCCCGTGAGTGGTGGATTTTCCTCCTTTCCCAACCTCCTACCTCGCATCCATCCACCCCTTCGGTTCGCGGGAGCGCGTTAATGTTTGGACGGGCGGTGTTCCATTGTCAAAAATAAAAGACCACGGGCGATGAGTGTAGGAGGTAGGGGGAAGGGAACTCTGTTGGTCAATTTTTCCCACTCTCGATCCTCCATGCCAGAGGACGGTGACCCCCCTCTGAGCCCTTCAAGTTCGTGAGCGGGGGGATAAATGTATTCTTATATGCCGTGAAGCTAAAATAATCCATTATTTGTTTCATGAATCAATCAGGAGCATTAAGAACATTGGCTGGTTCAGTTTGGCAGGGAACGCACCCACCTGCTACCCCTATAAAGACGTGGTTTTTACATCTGATGTGATGGCGTAACTGAATTATCCAAGCATTCAGCGGACGCTTCACAGAGTATTAAAAAAAATACCTGTCAAACTCTCTTTTTTCCCTCCATTGCAAGAAATGGTTTGAAACTCGATTAAAAAATAGAAATTTGTGGGTCAAAGGAAATCGTTTCTGACCTCACGTGCCTCTAATTACTAGTTTGTGTAAATTATTTTTTCGCTGATTTTGGTTTGAAATCTCAAGTAGTCGCACCATAAAAATTGAGTTTTCTTGTAACATCCAACTTTATTTCTACAATTACTCTTGGGAAAACATCTGAGGTGTGTGCGAGTGTGGAGATTAGTTGAAAAAATGGACGGAAAAGAAAACTAATGAAGAAGTACTAGGCACGGTAGAGGAAGAAAGGAGGTTGCTCGCAAAAATTCTGAGGCAGGAAAAGTGGGTGCAGGGAATATTGAGTGGCAGGGGAGTGTTGGAGACTGGGATAAAGAGGAGAATAATGGGTAATCTAAGTGGGGGGAGGAAGATATCATGCATGCTGAACGGAATGAAGGGAGGCAGAAGGTGTCTAGAGTTTAAAGAATGGTAGCTTGAAGTGTTGGCGGTGGTAGGAATCGTGTTGTTTGAGTCTTAGGAGCATAAGTGCTTATCCCTGGGCTTATCATAGAGCTACCTTCACTAACCATAACAATTCTTCAGATATTTTTCTTTTAACTTCGATTACGTTTATTACGTATAGTTCATCATTTACTGACTCAAAAAGAAATGAAAAATGTTTAAATATATGCAAGCATATAATTCAAGTACTCCTCGACAATGCAAGTGCCTTAGATGTGGCGGGTATTCCTTGAGAGCTATGAGGTCCGCTGAGGACCTGAAACATTAGTCCTGGGGCCCGTTTCTCTAAGCCAATGATCAGTTTATAAGTCCTTGTAATTTGCACGTACCGAGTCTGAAGATAAAGGTGAATTGCGCGATACTTTTCATATGCTTAAATTGCACAATAAGGACATTTGAAAGGCGTATATTACATACACATTTAAGATTTTTCGAAGGAGTTGTCTTATTGCCTTGAGAAACCAGCTCTTGTCCGGAATGGTTCAGCAATGACTTTAATATGAATTAAATGTGGATCTTTTAGTCAAGTGCATCGGAATAACGAATTTTGTCGAGGATTAATTCTTCTGTGTTGGCTAGTTCGAAGTTCCTTTTGGTTAATTTTAACCAAATATGTCTCCACTCCCTCATTATTGTGTTTGAATTAGTTTCCACACGTTGAACCAGTTTTTTTGTGCACACAGTGAACTCCGATAGAAAATTCTAGGAGATTAAACTTTCTGCCATTCTTCTCTGCATGCATAGAAGAAGTAAGATTATGAAAATGAAAATCGAATAACGAGGATTATTCAATAATGAGCGATCATGCATTTTTTATTCGCAAAATTAATTTAGAAAAATTTTAACTGAATGTTATATGTTTAGCTTAATATTTAAGCGGTTTAAGTTTCACTGAGTGAACTCGTGTGAATATTTTGTGGACTCAGTGGTGGTCCTTACAAATTGAAAAAGGTCCAGTTACCCTACGGTAACGATAGAGGTAAGTATTACTTGATGAGCAATACACTGCGTTGAACTTTTTCTTTCACCCGAACAAATCGTCAGCCGAGGGATGTGTACATGAGACTTATGGAGAGTCTGTTCTTCCCTAGAGAATATTTTTATTGAAGAAATAATAAAATGTCTGCGAATGACGTGATGCAAGGTTTGGGGTGGGGATGCAGGGAAAGGGGGAGGTGATATTTTAAAGAGTTAGGCACCATAAGGAGAGTGATTGTTTTAAGTTGGTGCCTGGTGTGAATGAAAAGTAGCCCGTGAAATCAAATGCTCCTTTGGAAATGTGCTTGGAATTACATTGTTGGGGTTTGGCGGCGCCCCAGTCGTCGTAGCCAATTGACCGGAAACTCCGCCCTACCTTCAGCCAATAGGATTCCAGGGAATGTAGGTATGTGTGTGTGTGCATAACGCAGGCTGATATCGCATTGAAATCGTTCTTTAATTGATCATGAACCGGAGAGGAATCGTCGAGCGAAGGGCCGAGGTCGGATGGCTGTGGTAACGGAAGCGATATGGATGGCCGATTGTGGTGTCATTAACATTCAAGGGTGGCAATAACCCACGCGGGTGGCGGAAATGTGTCACTTTTGCGTCAACTGGAATCGGCCCAGGAGGAGAGGACATTTCAGATCACTTTTCCTCGAGCCAGTTTATTTTAACGTCTCCTCCTTTCCTATTCTCTCCACCAAATTCCCAGAAAATTACCTTGAATTTGGACCTGATATAGATGAACATCGATATTCTTGCCGACTGCTCCGGAACATGTCATTTTAGAACAGCGATGCAAAACTTTTTTTCCAACAACTGGCCGTACAGCCGATATTTTCCAAGATTCTGGACCGCATTATGATAAATTGCAGTAAATATAGGATTAATCGTGAATTAGAATCATTGTATTACTTTAGTAGGTATCATCATTTCAAAAAGTCTGTGGACACTTACCGATCCAAACGTTGCCATAAAAGTGCCGTACAACGTTGGCGCGACACTTGGTAATTAGAATGAAACTTGAAAATGGTGTAATGATGAATGTTTGGAATAAGAGTAATTTCCTCACGAACATCTACTGCACCAGAAATACCGAAATAGAAAATGTAGACTCGATTAATAACTAGGGCGTTACCTCTCCTGGGTGAAACATTAACGGGGAATGTGGACAAGCTAACAAAACATTGGAATTTATTAGATGATTGTTTGGGAAATGTAATGAAACGGTCAAAGAGTAACGTATCGTCTTCCGCTGGTTAGGCCTAATTTAGAATATGCTTCTAGTATATGGGATCCTCATGAAGTTTGATTGATTGCCAAATTGGATCGCGTGCAGCGCAGAGAAGCTAAATTAGTAAAACTTTTTTGTGATAAACTTAGCAGCGTATCAAAAATATTGGTGGAGCTAGGCTGGAAATCACTCACAGAGCGAAGGTTAAATCACAGATCAAATCTCTTGCATAAATTGGAAGGATGTCTCTTTAGCGATTATGTTGAAAATGTCTTATTAGTCCCATCTTACTACGCTAGGGGATATCAGGTAATAAAATTAAGAGATCATCATTGGCGCCGCCGGCACATTCACTTTAATAGGGTAAGTTTCAAATAAGCCACCCCGAGAGTGAAGAGATTTTGAAAAAAATGTAGTATAAAAATATGCTGTAAAAGGAAAGAATTTCGAGACTATTATTAAAATTAGCCATGCAATCGCACAAAGAACAGCTTTAGACAGAGTGGAATGTGTAATGGATTAAGTTTCTGTGGATTAACTAGTTATACAATACTGTCCTTATCCGCGGTCATCAAAAGAAACATCTTATTGAGAAAGAAATGTGCTGGTAAACATTCAGTGTGATTATGCATTTTTATATTGCTACACAAGTTCTGGTATGCATTCACCCCCTACCACACACCCTAACCTTCAAGGGTACTAAAAATAGGTAAATTGCCTGTAACCATTAAAATTTTTCAGAGCTCGGCATTTTAGCTTTGTCGGCCGACACGGGCTCTTCTGTTCTATTAGTCGTAGTGTTCTTTGGCGAAATAATGGAGCTACCCGCATATACAATTGAAAATAGTAGCTAATCAGAGGTTATTCATACAACACCTAAGATTAATTCCTACCAATCATATCGAGGAAGCAAATTACGTGCACATTGCAGTGACAGTGGAATTACAAAGTACGTGTAATTATATATTAGACTTCCATCATCAAACTATCAACCAATGCATGCATTGGAGAGTCTTTTATCTTCTTTGAGATTTATTAAAAATTATTAAATTTATATCCCTTGATAAACTCTTTTATTTTGGGAGATTGTGGACTTATTCTCTGGTAGGATGTACAAATGGTTATGAATTTATTGAGTAGAAAAATCATTTAATCAAACTGATATTGTATCACTCGAATAATGTCGCTAAGTTTGGACCGTCCCCTAGTATCCGATACTTGAATTATTCCTTCGATCTCGCGAGCACAAATATACGATTGATACATAAGTGATGGTTTAAATCTGACGGTGAGTGTGTGATTGTTCAGAGGATTCCACATCAGATTAGCTAGTAACTGTGTGATCTCTTAATTCTCTCATTGCAGTGCTTCTCAAACCGAACAACATTTCTCTCTATTTTGTGCTATTCTTGAATCAGTACCTTCTCTGCTCGCAACTCCAAAATGCTCACAACATATTCCACGTAGTGTTTAATCAACCGAAAGCGTACTTCCTTCACATTTTCTTTGCTATTGTTTTCCAATTCTTCAGTTTCGCAAATGATAGCTCATTTGGAAAACCACCGCATATGCTCCGTCAGTGATACTGCCATGCTAGCGTCGATGCGTCACCCAAATTTTTACACTAACAGCAAGTTTCATTTCAACACATCCGTCCTCTTCTTCCTTGAGAAGTGCGTTACCGTGAATCTTTCAGCACGTATTTCTAAACTCCTATTCCTATACAATAGAGGGCTACCATTCCTGAATTCTGAGTAAATTGCTTGATCGTATTTCACAAGGCTTGAATTACCATTCAGCTATGAATGGTGATTTATTGGACGACTAATAAATTATACGATAATTGGACGACTAACAAACAATAACTTCTTCAAGGAGTCGAACTGCTTTTGCCATGAGTACTCGTACTTTGACCATTTTGTCCAAAACACTCCAGAGATAAATAAACTATTCCACCTGCTCAAGGTTTAACCCTTCCATCAAACGGTTAACTCAGCCTTTCTCTTTCTAGAAAACCGCGTTAACTTTGTTTTATTTAGATTCATTTTCATCCCATACCGATCACACCTATGATACCTATAATTACTTGTAATAAAAATAATATTATTTATCAACTTGTTCAATTCTTCATAACAAAAGCGCAGTTTTCTTTATGGATGTTTATAAAAACCCCTATGTGTTTAGTAAATTTATTTCCAAATGTTCGATATTCCTAAAATACCGATAAATACGTTGACATCCCAAATCAAACGGAATTATATTTAAAAATGAATTTTAATCTATTCATGTACTTTTAGCGAAAGCCATTGGTTTTACACTTAAGCATAATTTCACTCTGTTGATCGGGTAAACTTTTTAGGACAGAATGTTAACCTGTGCACCCCTTCATGTCTTTCGTTAACAGTTTGCTAATACTTATGCCCAGATTTTCTCTAGCTCATCCTCCGTTATGTTAAATTCTACTTACCTCCAAGTTACTTATACCGCAGAGTAACAAATGATGTACGTAAACGATTTCCGCTGTTCACCTCCGTTTGCAGTAGTTTCTTTTCCCTCAATTCGGATTTTTTATACTTTTACATATAACAATGGGACACCCTCAGCGTCACCCAAGTAGTGTGCCATTGTACCATATTTTCCCGGGAAACCTCAGGCGGTTCAGGGAAAGGAACTGGTCCCACTTACTGCTCTGATGCGTGAATTTCACGAGCTATCGGGCTTGGCAAGATGTGAGCTCTATCCTCAAATTAACACTCGGGTTGATTACTGTGGCGATACTAAGGAAGTTTGTAGTAGTAAGCCCGATGATGGGTTTTGTAGGTGAAGGTTAAGCTCACGCTATATTAATTGTAAGCCTAACAGCGTGTGAAATTCACACTTCAGGGAGGACAGTCAGTTCCTTTCCCTGTGCCGTCTGCGTTTTAAAAATCTTGTAGCCGAAAAATCTTAAAGGATTGATGAATCTGATGGTATCGGTGCCCCAAGTCACCGGGAATCGAACCTTGATCCCATTTCTCAGGGACCCTAAAAGCTACCAGCTTGACTAGCTGTTTACATTATAAGTATGTACTTATGATGCAGTTTTTGAGATATAATAAATGCTGATTCAACGCGAAAAAACTGCGATTTATATGTTATCGCGAATGATTATCATCTATTCATCTACGTATACACCTTGTGGTAGTGTGCGACGAGGATATTGTGATTTTTATATCTACAGATGGGTACTCCACGTTTAATGCACGAAATTATGGTGCGGACGTTTTAGTAGGATTCTTCTTCAAAAAGAAAAAAAATATCCTGAAAGAAGCCAACATGCCGCGAATGCCTTTTAGCACTCCCGTGCGTGCTGTGCCATTGGGAGTATTCCCGTGCACGATCGAAAAATCTCCGGCCACGGAGCCGACCGCGAATGTTGCCGGACCCCAGAAGAGTGACTCCCCCGCTTCCATTAACTTTTGGAACATTCATCACGCAGTCGAAAGGCCATTGACTCGTGAGATGGATGACGGATGACTCACAAGGTCTTCCGGAATGCCTCCAATGGTGCTTTTCATAAAACCACTTCAGATTTTTAGCAACTGTTTCCTTTCGCCAATATATAAGCTCGTGGCGATGGTGAAGGGATAATATTGACCCTCTCTCTTTCTTTTCCTCTTCCCACTTGATGTCCTCTCCCGCTTAACCGGACATTCCTCTTCCCTCGCTCGACTCTCGCCCCCGCGTATCACGCAGGGGGGAGACGATGACTCAGCAGTCCTACCCTTTTTCTATACCTCGCCTTACGTCAAGGGCCATCCACTGATGGAACTTTTTAGATTTGTTCCGAAGTAAATCCGTGAGATATGTCAACTGGACCCGGGAGGACGAGAGGTCGCACGTGGGCGGTCACCGGGTAGCGAGGTCGCGGCTGCTCCCATTGTAGGAGGCAGTTAGTAGCCCTGCTCACGGAGACTCCAGGGGTAATTAAACGTGCGCAAGAAGAGGAATAACAAGCTCTATCGCTGTCTCTTTCGGATTGGTACTCGGATCTTGGAGAAGGACGTGTCCCACGAGTCACTCATCACCTCGTCTCCGAGCAATCGCCTATTCATGAAGCTGTCGGATGGCGCCCGTTGTGATAAATTGGCCGACAGTATATCTATGAGATTTAAAGGGTCCACCATTTTTAAGGGGGTCACACGGGAATGTGTTTTGGGTTGAACATCAAATCGCCCTTAGTTGGATGCTGGTATCTGTTTATTTTTAAGTGGGATCTTGTGTTGAATTTATGCTTAGAATGAACTCGTCTGTTGAAATAATTTGAACTATAAACATATTCATCGCCACTACTTACGCAATCATTATTTTCGGAGAAAATCCTAAAAAAGAGTGTGGGAAGGAAAGTTTTTTCTATACACAGACCACCGTAAGTGTACAGTACATTCAGGATAGGACACTTGAGCTCGGATACTTGTAAAAGTTGGGATTTTCAACGGTTTTATTTTATGGAGAATTGTCTCACTTTAACGCATTCATCAATATCTTTTGCGATCTTTTGCGTCGACTTTGCCCTAAGAGGAAAATGATTTATGGACGCGTCAGAAGTTACCGGAGGTATAAAATTTTTTATAAAAACATCTAACCATTGAGACTGTTGAGCTGAAAAAGTATGAATATTCAAATGAGTCCTAGCCGTGGGTGTCGGAAATTTCGTCTCTGGCTCGTGGAGATTCCACTGCATTTTCCACGGTGAAACTCGTCATCATTCGTAGATGGCTCTTCCAACGGCTGAAATTGCGTCTCAATAATTGTAAAATTATATCAGGTGGTACTCCGAACATTTCCCATGTGCAAAAATGGAAATATAAATAATTGTATATTTACCTAAAACTTCCATAAAAGAAAACGTGAAGAGATTGTGTACTTGCGTTTGTTTAAAATCCAAAACTTTTTTCCTATCCACCCGGGCCAAATACTTTTGACTTTATGAAGGGATTGTTTTGCATACTCATTTCTCAGTACTTACGACTGCGGGTGTATTTATTTTAGTATGTAGTTGCAGTTTTATTGGGGGGGCGACCGACAGCTAAGGTCATTTGCACTATTAGGGATGGATGGGTAAGGAAGGGTGGAGAGAAACTCGGCGTCGGCGTTAACCTACTCTTGTCGAAAGACGTCAAGGGGTCCGCAGCCTAACGTCCCATCCGACGGACGTCGTTCTCACTCTGGGAAGTGCCCTCTGGGTGGGAAGCCTGTACGTTAGCCACCGCACCATCTCGGTGCCCTGTATTTATTTTATTCACGTCAGTTCTTCCTCATATGTGTAAAATGTTTTAAGTTTTGGGTCTTAGACATTAATTGAAATATTTTGGCGATGAGATCTTTGAAAATATTTTTTATAAAATATTTACTTTTTTGATACTTACGCGAGAATCGTTCATAAAAGAGTAATCGTGAAAGTTTTATTCGCATAATACATCTACATAAATACCCTGCGAGCCACCAAAAAAGGTGTGTGGCAGGGGGTGTAGCACCAGGAGGAAAGGGTAAGGGATGAGAGGGTTGGGGTTTATTCAAATAGGTAGGGTAAGGGGGGGAACATGCAAGAATATATGTTATTTATAACATATGTATATTTTATGTAAATATATATATATATATATATATTTATTTATTTATAGATTAGTTTGCTGGGTGGGGAGTCACAAAATGTGTATTTGATAGTTGTGTCCATCGAAAAACCTACCTTAAACGATAGATTATCTAATAATAATACATATATTTATAATATATATCCACACAACAGGTGCCGTATTGCATAATGGTAAAAGACTGAAATACAATCGATGAAGAATGAGCTACACGGATTCTAATTCGTGAAACGTTTTTGTTAATGGGTGACGACGATTTGTTCGTGCATCATATGTTTTTCTATTGAGTAGATTGAATTTTACCTCGGCTGAGACTCGTGGAGTTTTAGTGAGGATTTTTTAATGACAGAAGAGATTCTTGGACTTTAAGCCGATTCCCTGCTGCCATTAGTGATCCCATCAAATTATTGAAAAATCTAGGGTAAAGGTAATAAAGAGAGTTCTCTCATTCATTATTTAAGAAGTAATTTCCTTCAGAAAGCGTTCAATTTTTACAGCGATAAGGAAGTTCTCATAAAAGTTGGAATCTGCACATACTAAATCTATAATCTCCACTCAGTGTCACCAAACTCCCCAGCTCTTTTTTCTCACATGCTGATCGACGACATAATTTTCCTTATGCGTGGCCTTAATGTGATCTTCTATCCAAAACTTACCTTATTCATTCGCATTAAGAACTCTTCCTGCGAAGAATCGTCCCGCCGTCGGTTAGTTTCGCTGGTTCACTGAAATATAAAGCGCCCGTTCGCACGTCCATCGTAATGGACCATGAAAATTCCGCGGGATTGTTCAGCAGTCCGATTTATTCCGTCACCTTCCAGGTTAATGTTTTTCGCACATTTCTTTCTCATGTTTCCATTTCACTCTGCCCCCGGACAAATTCCATTCATCGCAATCACCCTTGAGCCATGTAGCAGTGCAGTGAGAAGCTAAGGAATCGTTTTGAATTTCTGCCGACGCTGATGGTTCGAATTATAGACATTTATTCTTGCCTCTTGGTTTTCATCTATTGTCTCTTATAATAGTACGTGTAGTACCTGATTATAGCTCTGTGAGTCAAAACGAGAGTCACACAATAAAGTTTTATTTTATGGAAAAGTGCTATATCCATACTTTATTATGGATTACTTCCACTATATCAACCCCGGAATTTTCAAATTCCAGTTTTTCTAAATCCAAGATTTTGTCTTTTTGCAACGGCAAACATTATCCAAAACTTCTCAGTGAAAGCTCTCCGTTAAGGATTGAGGGCACTTGCAGGGTCAGTGTGATAACCTTCATCTACTCAATACCCCGTAAGCAACTTCAGGAGCGTGTGGCGGGGAGTGTTAGGGCACCATCCATGCATGAATAACATTAATATATGCATTCATTTGAATTTAAGTCATCTCGCAAGCAAAAACACTTGTCCAAATACACGAATTATTCCTGTATGCATCAGACAGTAATTGTTTTTGACCAATTCAATAAATTTTAGTGATTAATTTGGCACCTTCGGGCGCTTGGGCTCGGTTTTTTTTATGATTGCGTATCGTTAGAGGGAAAAAAGAGTACTATAATCTGTCTGTGACGCTATCTTCTTATTTTTTTCCTGATGGTCTAATTTGAAAATATAATATGGTGCCATATTAATTCCCTTCGATTCCCTAGAAAACTCCGGTGTCCTGTATCTTTCTATGCAAGTCTTTTAGTTGGACAGGTCTCTTCGATCATCAAGAGGATAGCAATCTCTTCATGTAGCAAATTTTAACAAACGTAGCGAATTTTTTTCAAAACCGTATGCTAAGCTTAAACGCTGACTGTAGGGATAATCCTTGATGGTTTCATTATATTTTACTCAGAATTAGAGTCGTCCTTGAGAGACATGTCGGACTTGCAAGAAGTGTGGTGATAATGGCGCACATACTTTTGCTGACAGTGGCTTTAAAGAATTCCAATCTCCTTCACTCAGCAACACATCCTTTTCCTTTCTCCCCCCCCTTCCGTTGCTGTGGTCACTCGGGGAAAGACCATCGAACTAGTCACTGGAATAAGGAGCCCTGCATAATTTAGTTTCCTAAGTATAGTTCAATACGGGAAAGTGAGAACTTGATTGTTTCCACTCCTTGGCACCATTTACCCTCTCTGCAAGAACTTGACCTCGCTTGTACAGGCAAGCGAGATCCAGCTGCACCCACCTGCCCTTATGGTGCGTCGTGTTTCACAAGTATGCTAGAATGTGTGGCGCTCGCGGAAAGCTTTTTATTCGATTTAATTTGTTGCCTCATGTTGTCATGCATGTGTCATTTCGATAAAATTTTCTGAATTTGTAGTCTTAATTGTACCCAATCGAATGACGACGATGAAGCAGAATCTTCATAAAAATGGCATTGGAAATTATAAGATTTCATGTATTTTCTAATCTGCGCCGGAGAACCACCTCCAGAAGGATGCAGGATTAATATTGCAGAAATACATATCGTTCACTCGAAAAACTGATATAATATGTGTAATTATTTTAATGTCGTAATAGTTATAACCAAGCAACCAATTCTAGCCTTCATGTAAATGACATTGGTTAATCAGTGAGGGGGAAAACGGCGAAAAGTGCATATTTGGGCGAATTGACGTCCTTGAACAAGTTCAAAATAAGTTTTAGAGCACGCTTCAATAATTAGGAAGAAACTGAGAACGCTTAAAAACTGTATATCCACATCATATCTGTTTACGAACTACACATGAATGGGTGTTACATTACTTTTGGTCATCCATACATCACCCACACTAAATTGACACGTTGACGCGTGGATTCACGATTCATCTCTTTAACGAAGAAAGTCATGAAGATACTTGGGAGAGATAACAACTATTAGGGCTTACTTCGTCATCGAGCTAACTTCTTAATTTTGCAATTTCAACACTGTGACAAGATTGGCAGGTGGTAGAGGAAGTCCGCGATCATAATCCAAACTATCTTGAACGGTCAAAAGAAATATTCATCTCTCAGAACACTGCGCTATCATGAGCTATTAGTACGGAAGGACGAGAAAGCCTAAAGGAAGAATCTAGTCAAGCGTAGTCTAAATTCTCGCAACACCATCACCCCCGGCTTGCCTTCGAATATCTTGGGTTGGGAAACGAGCCTTGAGTTAAATTATTTCTCGAAACATTGTCGCCAGCGGCTGTTCCATTCCATCGGACAGGGAAGGCGAGTGATAACGTAAGCTTCCGTCTCACGCAATGCGATTATAAAGCCCCTTGCAAACCGCCCAGAAACCATTTCTCTATTCTTCAACCACCGTCGTCTTCATTGAGGCAATGGTCTCGCGGGGATCGTTGAACCACGGCAAAAAAAAACAATCGCTCCCCGTACCACTGAAGGATCCGCGCCACCATTCCCCTTACGGCCAGGGAGACCAAAGAGGGGCATGAAAACTTTCCCTTTCTTTTTTCACGCGCGCGGCGGGAGGCCTAGAGGCGGACGAGAATTAGCGGAGCGAGACCCCATCCACAACAGTCGTCCGCCCGTTCCAATTCCCTCCGCTGCTGCGGGCCCTGCCGACTGAGTTAAGGAAAAGGGCAATTTAACCCGCGCCGACCGAATCGCGTTCTCTCGTTCGAGTCTCCGTGCCGTTCCGGTCGCGGAGAGAGGGGACTCGCGGGGGTTGGGATGGGAGGGGAATGTCTCCCGCGTCGCTGTCCCCGTCCCGTTCCCAAACTCAAAAAGCCGCGGTTCCGTTCCGTCGGGTTCCGTCGTTTTTCTCAGTTCTCTCGCTCTGCGGTGCGCGTCGGAATGTTTACCTTTGAGAGCGGCACAAGTGAGCTGCGCGCCAGGGACAGGGAGTATGGCAGAGAGAGAGAGAGAGTTTTCGCAACGAATCCGACGTCGATTGTTTCGTCAATAAGGTATCCAAGTTCCGCCGCATGCGGATGTTATTTTTTTCTGGGAAACTTATCATTTTCCCCATTCCGAAAATTACGTTAATCAACAATTTTATTGATTCATTCGATCTGAGGTTGCATTTAAGTTTTATTTCCTCTTAAGATCATAAATCACTGTGCCTCTTCCTTTTCCGGAAACATTTAGATCCAAGATCAAGCCGAGATTTAAGAGTAGGAGGGTAAATGCCAAGTTATTTAACTCATCAGACTACGTAGATGAATGTATATGCATGTTAAAGAGGTTGGGATGAATTTGTCCTATAATTATTCCTTGGATATAGTTAGCGTGGATAAAAATCCTTTCCCCATGGTAATTACAATCCCGTATTTATGTGATTTCAATTTAGTGTACTGACTTAAGCCCCTCATGCTGATCACTGTTATGATGCTTTTCAATTTTTTTCCACATCCCTTAAATTTCCGTCCAACTTTTCTTAATATCAGTAGTGTACCGTTTAAGGCAGGTTTTGGATGGACACAAAATATATACAACGGTACAACGATACATTTTTTGCCTTACTTTACAAAACACAATATGAAATCTGACAGTACAATAAACCCATAAATTCTACAAACTTCCTTCCTCCCTTCATTCCATTCAACACCCCTACCCTATTCCTACCCCTTCGTTGTTTGCCTAACGTTCTCCCCTCAATCCCACTGGCAACCAATATGATCAGCATCCACTTTTCCAGTCTCTTTGTGATTTCTCCCAACAGTCCTCTCTCCTCGCCCACAATTCCCATCACTTCCTCATTTGTTTTTCTTTCTGTCCACTTCGCCTTCTCCATCCTTCTCCACACCCACGTTTCAAAAGCCTCCAATCTACGCCTATCATCCTGCTTCAATGATCACGTTTCCGCGCCATACAAAACCACGCTCCACATCAAAGGTTTGACGAACCTTTTCTCAATATCCTTACCCAACGTCCATGTTATCGATTCCTTTCTCCTTGGGTAAGGTTCTTTGCCTACGCAACCGTTTTCCTAATGTCCCAATACTTTGAGCATTTTGGTCCAAAACATTTCCGGTAGTATTTTATAATGATAGGTAATTTATTCCACCTAATTTATGAATTCATAGTTTTATTTTTAACTTAGCTTTTTTATTTCTCAAAAACAACATAACCTTCGCTGTATTTACATTTATTCTCATCCCATACCTATTGTACTGACTTTCCAATGCATTCAGCAATGTTTGAAACCCATTAACTTCCTGGAAAGCTACAGCTTTATCATCCTAGACTTTGGATAAAACATTGCAATCGTTAGAGTATATTTGTTGATTCCTTTCTTTAGCCTATGTCTCTTGTACATTAAGCCAAAACTATAGAAAAGATGTAGTTTTCCTGAGTTAGTTATAATCCGTGGTATTTTGTTTGTGTTGGCTGATCCATTTGGCTGGATAACCCACTTTCCTCATCTCCTTATTTTCTTTGGTGTATTTCAAAATATCTTCTGGTTTTTCATTCTGGCTCATTGAGCCAATTTAATGCAATCATTCTAAATGCTTACATTTGGAGCATCACACGGTTTATCATTCGGTCTATGCTGTCAAATTAAGTATATGTTAAGGTGCGGTAATGAAAATGTTTATTTGAAAATTTTTTAGTCACTTCAGACGTTGAGACGCTACAAAAAGTTGTAATTAAAGTTTATTTCATTAAGAAATGGCTACTGCTTTCAGTTCTATCACCACATCTTATGATAAGATTATCCTGAAAAAGCGAGCATTTCTCGAAAATTTCACAGCAACACTCGCATTATGCGAAAACTTACGAGATCAGGGCCAAGAAATAAAACACTGCCGTATGTTACTATTTTTATATTTTAATATTATTTTTGAACAACAATCAACAGTCTGTTTTTTACATCGTAAAAACAGATAAGCCACCTTATACAATCCGATGATAAAAACGTAGTGGCTGGGGAATCATCCTCTTTCCAAATTATGTCATGCATGCCATATTTGAAAAATAAATAAGTTTAGAATCAATTTCCGTTTGACAACTTAATGTGGACCATTTGAAACTAGATTTCCATCTTTTGCGCTGTAGCGAGGTTGATCAACAGACGTCATATTGAGTACCACCAAAGAGTTCTAATATGATTTTCATCCGTGGTCAATTTCAATATAGAATATGATGGGATTTTTCCATGACAGACATTTTGTTTGAAGAAACCTAGCATTTCGGAAGACAAAAAATGGAACATTGCTTGAGGAGGTTTCACGCGTTTTCACGAGTTACACACCGTTTTTTTGAACGGTACCATGGGAAAATGTAAACAACTGGCGGCTCATTTACTGCCACGATCCGACTCTGAAGCTCTGCAATTGTAGGATTTTATCTGAAAGAGCAAAACATGTACATTATACAGACGAAAGAGAATTTAAAAGTGCTAGAAGCTGCTAGAGAGAACTACGTAAAAGCGTGAACTATTCCTTCTGAGAGGAAAATAGCACGGAAGGTGACTATGTTTTGAAAAAACAATTGATGAAGTTGAGGGATCGTGGCAATAGAATAACTACAGTGAAAACTACTGGAAATCTAGCTAACTACTATTTTCCATCACAGCACATGCTTAAGCTGCTTAGAAATTCGTAAAGTTAATTACTAATGAGGTAACTGTGATATAGTAACATTAAAGATTTCAAATGGAAACTGGATTTGCGTTGTAATCGTACGCCGATGACTCCGGATAATAGAAACTATGGATATTTCAAACATTTTCTACCAATATATCGACTATATTGTATTAGATGGCTTTTGCACATGTAATCATAACGAATAGGACATCTATAGAATAATTCTTGTATTGCAACAACCGCGGATAGGCATTGAAGATACATAACAAAACCATCCCAGATTTTGTACGAAATGAAATGATGACCCCTGGTTGAAAAGGTATGTAGCCTTAAAATAGATAATTCATTGTATCGTGTCACGTCACCGGTGCTAAGAAAATATGTCTCTCTACCACTTTCCACAATAATAGGATTATCAGTGCAGATTTTTAACATTAAAACTATGGGAAAGCTTATGGTTTTGATTGATTTTACGTCTGAGGTGAGTGACCTGATCTTCGAAACTACTCGTATCCCCATAGTTAAGTCATTTGGGATAATGCATCTGTGTTTGTTCTCTTTGAGGTGCAACCATTTGCAACCAACAAGCAGTAGAGCTATTGGTGTAGCAACTTAAACCAAACGAGTGGGGGAGAATAGATCCTGTTGCTGGTGAAATGAACCACATTCTTAGAAAATGAAACGCTTCCGTTCTTGTGCACCACACCAACTTCCACATAAAAAATATATAATCAGTCTTCGTAGGTTCAAGGATTTGGACCAGTTAACAAACAAGTTAAGTTGATTCTCGTTATACGAGGTTTTGGCGAGAGGAAAAGCGTTATCCCCCGGACAGTTATTTTCCATGTCGACTCCCACGTAATTTTTTCTCCCTCTCAGCTCCTAGTCATCGCCCGCTCGGCTCGCCTTAACGAACTCTTCGAACACCGACTCGTGCTCAGACCTTTTGAGCATGTACTTTGGGAGGTGTATTTTCCTTATGGGGTCGAAAGTTTGGACCGTCTCGTCGGCGTACACTCCGTCCGCGATGGCCTCCTCCTCCGCCGTGGCCGCCCTCGCTCCCCCCTGCCCACCCTCCTCCTCGTCCTCCAACTCCTGCACCTCCTCATCATCGTGGCCCCTGCCCTCCCTCGCGTCCTTCCTCCTCTTCCTCCCGCCCCCTAAGGCCTCCACGTTCCTCCGGCTCTCGCTCGCCGCGGTGGAGGGTGCCGGGACCCTCTGGGCCCTGACCAGGGACGTATAAGAGCCGTCCGAGTCCTTCACCAGGGGGTGTGGGAAGAGATTAACCCTCGGGGAGTGCTCAGAGGCGCCACCTAAGGCATCCTCGTTGTCCGGGACTAACCTGTACTCCTTCAACTCGTGGTAGGCCAGGTGCCTCCCCTTGGGGTCCGACTTAGCCACGAACATGCACTCCTCGTGTTGCATGCCCTTCTCGTCCACGCACTGGAAGCACGTCATCTTATCCTTCATGACTTTCTTGCATGCCGTGCGGTCCTTCTGGCTAAACTCCCCAACCAGCTTCTCGAGGTGCTGCTTCTGGGCCTGGTCCAGTTGGAAGTCCTGGTTGGGTCCCTGGTAGCTGTAGTCGGTAGCCTTTTCTTCCTCAGTGGCTTCGGGGGTCTTACTCTCTTCTTCATCTTCGCTTTCATCGGCTGAGGGGATGGAAGAAGAGGAGAGAACTGACGGGGAGGATGCGGAAGCCTCGCGGTAATTGAATTCCGGGAAGAGGCGTTTGAAATTTTCGTCGTAGGAGTCTCCCGGGACCGCTTCGTATGCCAATTTCTCGGACTCTAGCCCTCCGGTTTCCGAGCCCTCGTACTCAGGTGCCTCCTCCTTGTTCTCCTCGTTGCTAGTCCCGCTCGCGTAGGTGTCGCCGTAATTCTCTTGGGCGACCTTGACGTCCGGAAGGTAACGCCTGCTCCTGTACTTGTTGCCGGGAGCCTTCTTTCCCTTTGAAGAAAATGCTCGGGACACGAAGTACGATTTGTCCTTTGGGCTGGAACCATAGGCGCACGATTCGTAGCTGCCGCCGTTAGCCGGATCTTCGCAGACGTAGCAGGTCATGGCTGGTTTGGCATCTCTTCGAAAACGTCCCTTACCGACATCCTGGGCCGTTACCTTCTTGGACACTTTCTTGCAGTTCTTGCCGCCCTTCTTGGACGCTGCTTTCGGGGCGGTTCCGGCACCTTCCTCGGCTGCCTCCTCTTCCTGGATCAGCTTGCTATAATCTGGTCCGTAGTACGGTTCCTCAGCGGCCTTCTCGGACTCCTTCCTGGAGGAAGCTGCGGAGGAGTATGGTCCCTGGGAGGGGCCGAACTGCTGCGGGCCCGAATCTTGGTGCTGGCTGGGATAGTAGTGGTATTTCTGAGGTCGGTAGGCGGGCCCACTTCCGGGGTAGTGTCCAGAGCCGCCCCTGTTGTGTTTGGTAACCTTGCCGCCTTCGCTGCCTCCCTCATCATCCTCCTCCGCTTCGTCCTCGTCGTGGTACACTCTGTGCTCGGTGGCCGCGGCTCTTCTGGTCTCGTCGGAACCTCTCCTGCCGCCGGAACCTCTCCTCTCGCCGGGACCCCTCCTCTCGCCCGGACCTCTCCTCTCGCTTTCGGTCGATTCCGCTCCGTCGTACTTGTAATCATCTACTCCATCCGCAGCGGCGTGGACCCTGTCCTCGACTTCTTTTTGGCTCGAAGCGTGAGCTGCGAGGAAGTCCTTCATCTAGAAAAAGATAGCTTATATGAGTGTGGACCCGTATCACGCATCCGATTCTTCTAGTAAAATGCACGTAAAAGGAATTGAAACGTTTCCGCTTGCTGGAGAAGCCTAAGTTTAACCTTACCTGAATTCAAGTTCCTCCCTTTTGTTATTGTGCCCATGAACTATCGAAAAATAATCCTTAGTCTGATTCTCTCGGAAAGGTGAAAACATGAGTCATAAATGTGCTAGTAGATACACAGTAGTATTTAGGGAAGGTGAGGGAAAGCTAAGGGCATTTGCACCATTAGAGGGAGAGGTGGGTAATTTGATAGCAGTAGGATGTTCAGGAAATGCAGGAAGGGTGGAGAGACTCATGTCGTCGGCGTTAACCTACTCGTAACGATAAGCGTCAAGGGGTCCTTAGTTCAACGTCCCATCCGTCGGATGGCGAGCTCGAAATGCTTCCCTCGTAGCACCCAAATAGAGATCGGGAAGCCGCTGAATAACTCTCCAACATCCGGGATTCGAACCCATTCTCCGGGTGGAAAGTCGACATAATAGCCACTGCACCATCCCGATCTCTATGAATACTGTTAAAAAGCTGATGAGATTTCATGTTTTAGCAGAGAACTAGGGGCTGAGGTGGTAGAAACGGAAACAAATATTTAGCACATCTAAAAGGTAATAAGGAAATATCTTGAGGAAATTCTGATGACATTTCATTTTTATAATCTGTTTTTTTTGCGCCTGTGAACACCTACGTTGAAAATGTACGACGGAGTATAAATCACAGCTTTTTGTCCTAAAACTATAAATATGAATTAAATTCGCTGAAATGATCAGCTCAAATGATTGAAAGGTCCACTACATAATACACGAGGGGTTGAAAATCTGACTCATTCTTTGGGGCATTCTTTACGTTAATTTGGGCAGTTTTGCTTGCATAATGAGATTTAATCTGCTCTTGCTGAGAGTGACAAATGAAAATTAAAAAATAAAAATTTTCACCCATTAATAAAATAATTTTTTATTTCAAATTATGCGTACGACATCATTATCTAGTTCAAACGGCATTGAACGTGGCATATCATTATATACAGGTACCTGTATGTAGTTCGCTCACAACTAACCCATAAACTTACATTTTTGGAAGTTCAGAAACTATAAAACTACTGGTGCTGTACAATTTTGAAACAAATATTGTTTGTTTAAACTCTGAGGGAGATAAATTGCTAGGTGAATTCTACGAAAATTTTCCGTTACTATTTCAATTTCGATCAGTTTACTTAATTGTTTAAAATTTTCTATATTCTAGTTTTCTATATTCTTGTATGACCTCTACTGAATCAAAAGTTGAAAGAGAAAACCATCTAATAAGCAACCAGCTTAATGAAAAACAAAATCACCGCACTACTAATGAGGTGGAGACAACTAAAATTAATGGTATCCATTCTACACCTGAAGTATAGTGAGGTATTTTCCATTCCTACGGCTTTTATAAATAAATTCTCTCATCAGCGTTTGACGAGCGTGAGAAATGGAATGAAAAATCTCCACTATACATGGTAAATAATCAAATATTGCAAATGGAGCTTAAAAGGACATGTGAACTCCCAAAGAAAAGACTGACTCTCATGCGTCAATTAAGATGTTGCGATCCTGCTACACTGGATATAGGCGGAGGTATAAAGGCTTTTAAATACATCAAGTCGAAAAAGATAATGGAATACCAAGGAAACAATGAAGCGAAAAAAATTAAAAGCACTTTAATAAAATATTATAAAATGTTTGAACATCGATTTTTTAGAAAAACTCTGATTAGAAATGTTCAGCTAGCAACTGACAGCAAATTTTCCACCTACACACTCCAAAAGCCTCCACTGCATCATCGATAAGGTTTCAATATAAATATTAAATCGAAAAAAATGTACAGCTCAAATGGGTACCTCAAAAGTTAAATAAATATTGCTCAGATGTTACTTTAATATTTTGAAAACTAGTTCAAATAATATATTTTATGACTCTGGTGTGGAGGTTTTTCACTGGGAAAAATAGGTCTGAGCATTGCATCAATTGAGAGAAGTAATGAAGCTATAACCTCCCTCTACACCTGGCTCCCGATCTGAATTTCAAAATCAATGGAATATTACCTGGAAGCCTCCGTGAGATGCGCCATCGAAGAGGGAACGGAAGTTGGCATTTGGTTCGACGAAACCCCTGTCATCCTTGGTCGCGGCCTTATCCTGTTCCGCTCCGAACGCCGGAAAGAGGCGACCTGATGACTGGAAGGGGGAAGTGGGCTCCTGGTTGAGATGCAGAGGTGCACCACCGCCGACTCCGAAGGCGGGGGAGGAGATGGCCTCGGCACCCAGGATCGAGTCCCTCAGCAGCCCCGAGAAGTCTATAGGATGGACGAATCCTTGGTCCTCTGACTGCTGGGCAGCTGCCGCCACGGGGCGGTACGAAGCGTAGTTGGCTGCGACGTTGTGAGGACGCCGTTCATCTGTGGTGCCCTCGTCTCGGACTTTATAATGAGCTGGAGCGGGGACATACCGCTGTGCAGACGCAACAGCTACGGACACCGTCACGAGTATCAGCACCAACTGCTGCTGTTGAACAATGATATTTTAATGAATGCCCTGTTATATTAATGTAATGTTATGACAATCGTTTTTTCGTGAATATCTCGATTCTATTATTCACTGCAGCACGACACTAGATATCTAACGAATATATCGTTAAGCACTTATTATGAGATTGAGTTCATTCATTTGAATAACAGGAAAAATCTATGCCAACAATAAAACGCTGAGGAGAAAAAGAAAAGCGAAATTCATTTTGCTCATTAAATATTTGCATTTTATAAAAACTGAAATGAAACGGTTTGACATTTTCCGATAACATATTATACCATCCCTTTGCCAACACGAGATGAAATCCTTATGGCACTACTTTATAGAAGCATTGAAATGATTGAATTGGCTAATAAATTTAGTTGCTGCTATGTAATTCTCAACTTTTCTAACAAAGATGATTTGATTTACTGTAAAAGGTGATTGTTTAGTTCTTATGCAGTCATCAATAGAAAACTTAGCAAAGAATTTCAGTAGGTTTAGAATAACTTTAAATTTATAAACATTTAAACTATATCAAGGTAGGCGTATTTTAAATAAAATTAAATACTTAAGTGAAAATTAAATAAAGACAGCTGTTTGTGCCCCACGAAAGTGTTCTGATACTAATAAAAGAAGAAATCCCGACGTAAAGTTGCAAACGGAACAAATATTAAAAAAAAAACAGAATAATTCTAAGGCTATCAATGAGTTAAAAAATAATTATTGTTAGAATAATTAATTATCAATCTAAAATTTGATTTAATTAGTATGAATTTGATTTGAAAAATATTGATTTAGAAACTAACGGGAGAGATACGATTGGGAGCATCTCCAAAAAATAAAATTTCGTCGTCAGTCAGTGAAACAGCAGTGAAGACTGAATTTTTGCAAAAAATGTTATCCAGGCGTTGAACTCACCCTCATGTTGACCAGTTTCGGTCGTTGAAGTCTCCTCGGGGATGAAATGCGATACGCCGTCGACGTACTTTCGCCTTCGATCGCACCACAACACTCTCCACCAAAAGATATACCAGCCTCACTGGGTAGTGTCCCACTATTATAAGCCCTGTCCCCTCCCCACGCTCCTTCCACCCCGACCTATCCCCACCCTACACCCCCACCTCGCGACACCCCCCTCTCTCTTCCTCCCTCGCGCCCCACCCAGCCCTGTCCCCGGCAGTCTCCGGCGCTGTCGCACGAAGAGAGATGGGGCGAGCTGCTAGAGAAAGCCTCCCCCTCCCCTCCACGTTTCCGAGACGAACAGTCAGGGGACGCCCCTCCTTCACATCCCCCGTCCCGCCCTCTTGGATTTTTTTAGGGGCGCCCAGGCGTTAAAAAGGGGCAATCACCCCGAGCGGAGTGCGCGCGGTGTGCTAGGTCGGACGCAGGGCAGTGCACCACCTCCATCCGGGGAAGAGAGCGCGAGGGGTGGGTGGGTGAGGGAGAGAGAGAGGGGGAGATGGGGTGTGGAGATATAGATCAGAGGCACCGGGTTGATTCGGATGATGCAGAAAGCGGGGATTGAGGGTACTGGGAGAGGAAGTCAGTCGCTAGGGGTAGGAAGGAGGGTGAGGGGGATGGAGAGACGTGGGAGGGGGGTAGGGTTTGAGGTGGAGTGCGCCGCTGGGCAGTCTTTTGTCTCGTCGAGTCTTGCGGGTTTCAGTGAGGGCCGATTAGAGGGTTAATCGTCCATTGGTGTCGGAGGCGGGCCGAGATATTTTGGCAGCTCAAGGGGAAAAGTGCATCAATATTTCCGCTACTGAAGCGTTTCGCAATGAGAAGTAAACGGTGCATATTACGTTTCCAGATCACTTGGCATACCCGATAATTTCGTAAACGAATTTTCGGAAATTAAGAAAGATCGATGTTTTTTTTGGGTTAAAAAGAGGGCTATAATTTTGAAAGCAAGGATGTCGAGCAATGAAGATTTCATTTTTCTGTTTGGACTTCCGTCGCGTGGATTTTGATTGGCATACAACGATTTCACCTTCTGTCTTGGGGGATGGGTTTAGGTCGAAGTGAGCTCATCTAAAGGGGTCTTCAGGAAGGAGTCTGGAACTCTTACCTGCCAAGCCAATCCACGCAACGGAAATACTGAAAAAAGAAAGAAACTTCAACTGGACTTTGCGGGAGCCTTAAAAAAAAATTGTATAATATTCCCCGTTGTCGTTAGCTCGTAAGTAGATCACTTTCTAAGGATGTTATTCTGACTGGAACTGTAATGGAGAAAAAAAAACTGGAAGTTATAAAAAGTGATGAATAAAGATGAGGGTTTTATTAGGCGTACAGTAACCAGTGAGGACAAGACTTGAAGTAAAAACTACAAGGATAAGCCACGAATGAAATATTTAGTACAGGGACAAAAATATTTGAAAAAAAAGAATGAATTTAAACGCAACATGATTAATTCATAGAGAACTGTTTTAAACTACTCTTAGCTTTCAAACCGATCGAAAAGTTGAAACTCTTTTGTATTTTGAGTTAAAGAGGATGAGAAGGGAATCAACTCCATTTTTCGTACACATTCATTGTGATCATTTGGTCACAACTGCAGCGAAATGAAACATTCTTCATTAAAACCTCTCGATCTTGAGGCACAGACTCTCAGTTCTTGTAGTCTCTCACATCATTTCTTTCTAGCGGGAAATTCACATTATCAGAATCTAAACTCAAAATAGTGAATTTAGATCGAAAATTGCTCGAACGTTTAGGTTTAACAAATTACAAATTCCATTCATGACGAAGAACGCTGCTTCAAGATCAAAAATGTGTAATTTTTCATAAAATAGCATCTTGATACACATTGCATTCCTCTGCATTTTAAGAAGAAGAATTTGGAAGACGAGAATGACGAGAATTTATTGATTTCATCGTATTGTGGAGGAAGAAAACCAATTACCTGTTCTGCCTCGGTGGTGGTGTAACAGTACTATTATACTCGGCAAAATTTAAAGCTGCAATGTTTCCAACATGTTTTTCGCTCATGTCTATAGGGTTCACAGCTTTTGGAATCGGTTGTGTTCGTAGAGAAATTTTTGATTGACTAAAAATTAAATGAGAGGAGGAACTAGAAAAACATTATGTTGTTCTGACAAATGAATCATTTGTAGATCTTTTTCAACGACCTAAATATACTGACTTCAACGTAGGTCATTTATGAACGTAACATAAATGGAGTAGTGTACGAGCACAGACTATACATGCATTCAAAAAGAATTCAGAATGTAATATCGATGGTACTTAGGTAATAACTAATGTATGCTGCAGTATGTATTAAGAATGGCGATTGTAACCAGCAGCTGGAGTTTAACAAAGGGAGTTACAATGATAACAGCCATCTAGGACACATTCTCAAGTGAAAAAATTCCGATATAAATACATTTAAAAAATTTTAATAACTAAATTTATTTGACTATTATTGTAATTACAAATAATAAAAACATATTATAAAACTAACCTATCTGATATTTTACGTGTTAACATTTGGGTTACGCGGCACCATTTTTAACTCGATAGCTCACTAAAATAATGTAATACAACAACAATTATCTCATAACTAAAGAGTCAAATCGAAGGCAATTTCTTGAAATTCTACTTTTAATTAATCTTAATCTCAGGAGCTGTCGGCTTTCAAATTAAAACGTTGTAAATTACATAAATTAAATGAAGGACTTGATGAAAACACTCATCGACTGCTCGGAATCGAAACCAAAGAGGATATTTCGTTCAAGTAATGGATCAGTAATTTTATTTTCCTTGCAAAAAAGTTGCAACTTTTTCTCGATTTTTTTCACTGAGATCTAGAAAAGTTTCTCTGTACCTAGACGAGGGGAATTTCATAATATTTTTTTATTATATTCAAGTACCTGTCTTAATAAAGAAAATTTAGTTATGATGCAACGATGGGGAGAAAAGAATATTTCCCGTCGTGCTTGAGGATGCATTTATTAAAATTTATTCTTCACCGTCGAGTAAGTTGATTTTTCCCAAAAAAAATTCGGGTGAAGGAAAGAAAATAAGAGACTCGGGAAGGATGTTTAGAGAGATGGAGGTAGGGAGGGAGATTCCAGCTTCAGTCTTAGGAAAACCTTCTGCGACTTCCACGGATGGGCGACCTCTTCAATCCGGAGGCAATCCTCTTTCTCCAAAGCATTTGGCCGCCTCTTATTCTTTTTTTGTCCTTCCACCCTCCGCTCCGGGGAAATGCTCCCGAGTGACGAAAAAGTCTACATCCCCGCTCCTCCCCCCAGTTCTGCCTCTCCCCTTCTCCCACCGAAATCTTTCACCCGCCGTCACACAGCCTGAAATAAAGCGGTGGACGCTTGATTTCCGTAGGCGCCATCTTGACGAAATTCGCGCGCTCACGCATGGGAATCAACGACTCGGACTGGGGATCGCTAGGATTGATTTCCTGGAACATCGTGTCGCGTCGTTCTACGACAGCCCGTGTCCAAAGCGGACCCATGTTTACAACCGTTGTGCAATTTTTTTTCCTTTTCGCTCCAGATTTTCGATTACGTCACTCAAAAGGAGTTCCCTTTCCTCCAGTAGGGAAACCGTTAATGGTTTCGATATTGCCGCACTTTACCGTGAATCACCTTTCGTTGTGGTTAAAAAGCGTCGAATTTACTTCATGGGTCCCCGTAGTGATCAACTATGTTTCTGCCATCTTTTCCTCTACTCCCATAAACCCTTCCTCGCCAATGCCATTTTTAATCAGTTTAATGTTCAATTTTCGAAAAAATATTTTATTTTCTCATTTCTCTGACTGTGATGATAATCTTTTATGCAACTCCCAGCTCAAATATTATTTGATTATTTCGACTCATATTTTTGTTTCGGCTATTTTTTCATTCTAGGGCATTACTGAGATTGTTTCTTTACACATTTTTTTTCCTCAAAACCGAAAAACGAAATTTCAAAGTAATGCAACCATCTCAGTGAGTAAAAATCATTCGCCTTGACCGGGATTCGAACCCGGATCCCTCGATATCCGGCCGAGTGCTTTAACCACTTAAGCTACCGAGACGTCCTCTTACACTCTGAAATTTTGGGGGCTTTAAAGGAACAAGATGTTATGACGAAATAGCGTAAATACATCTTGTTCCTTTAAAGCCCCCAAAATTTCAGAGTGTAAGAGGACGTCTCGGTAGCTTAAGTGGTTAAAGCACTCGGCCGGATATCGAGGGATCCGGGTTCGAATCCCGGTCAAGGCGAATGATTTTTACTCTCTGAGATGGTTGCATTATAATGCACGCATAGCGGGTGACTCCGTTAAAGTTACTATTACAGTTTCTAGAAATTTCAAAGGTCAAATTTTTCTGCTGCTTTAGAGTCCTTCCTCTTTTATTTCTCACAAAATAGATTTCATTTAGCTACCTCTTTAACTTTAATGACGTTTAAGCAATTCATATTTTTGATCGATAAATATTTTTTTAAATATTTATTTAATTTTTATGTCTCTTACATCAACGGCATAGCTTTTCGATGGGACATATTTGAATATTTATACTGCAAATTTAGTTTTAGAGATCACAATAGCAGTAAATATAGTTCCAGCTCATGAAATTGAAACAATTATACTCGGATACAAGATTAGTAATTAAAAGCACAGAGCATGAGCGTATGTACAATATTTTTCACAGCCCATTTTAGGCTGATTTTTTTTATCTTCAAGTGAGACGTCAATTATTTGACTGTTTACCCAATAATTATGGAATGTCACATATTTAACCTTCTACCATTATCTGTACATACTCTTTGTACAGTTCATCATCATCTTCACCTGCAGCTCTACAGCCCACGGTATGGGCCTTAGCTTCCTCTATGATATGCCTCCATTCAGTTCTTGTTCTTACTTTTTCCTTCCATCTTGTAACTCCTATTGCCTTCAAGTCATCCTCCATATCCTGTAGCCATCTCTTCCTTGGTCTACCTTTTCTTCTGACACCTTCCATCTTGCTATTAAGTATCAGTTTGGGCATTCTGTCATTTTCCATCCTTTCTACATGCCCCAACCACGCCAGCCGCAGTGACTTGGCAAATCTAACTATGTCCTTCCCTTCTAGTAATTCATTTATCTCCATGTTCATTCTAATTCTCCATCTCTCTCCTTTTCTAATTGGGGCCATTGATTCTCCTTAACATTTTTCTTTCGAATTTTCTAAGTGTTTCCTCATCCTGACTTGTTAATGTCCATGTTTCAGCTCCATAAGTTACCAGAGGTCTAATAAGCGTTTTGTTTTGGTAATCTACCGGTTAAGGTAGGTTTTTGGATGGACACAACTGTCAAATAAACATTGTGTAACTCCAAACAAAACCCAATCCAGCAATCTAAAAGCGTTTTATAGATCTTCATCTTCATTTTTGTGTTCCTTGAACACCTTGTGTTCTTTGTACAGTTTAAACATTTTGTTTCATGTCGTAATTTATGTTTACAGACTCTGAATTCTAGACTATTTTGTACGACCGAATTTTAAAATATTTTGGTTAAATACTCTTCTATCCTTAAGGCATAGGTTTATTGAGACTTACTAAAACTTCATTTTATCACACCGTTGGAACCATCAGTGGGAAAAGTTTTGTAGCTAATTGTTTTCCACAATTACCCAAGTGTGGCCTTGATATTTTTCTGCAATGGGTGGTAGCTGTTCAAATGGCAATGTTAATTACACCTCAATTTATCGCTTACACCAATGTGCCTGGATACGAGTGTTGTCGTATTCGTAATATCTCTTTCCCAAGGACACATTATGTTAGAAGGGCATTTATGAATTTGTGTGTATTCATTCGTGAGAAAACACTCGTTTGATTTATTGAAACTCACGTTAGGAAAAGTTTTATGTAACAAGGATCGTTTAATAAAATTATCAGTTGATAATTGTAAGATTTTATTCGATTCTCAGCGGTACAAACAAAATTGCTTGCACTTTAATACTGGAAATATCACATAGGAAAACATTAAAATGTAATTAGAGACAAATTAATTTTTTTAAACTTCTTCCGTAATTTAGAATGTAACGATGTGATCTGAATTGTATGGCGATGCAGAATCAATGAAATCATAGAACTTTAAGAGTGAGAGCATGACCCTGTCAAAAACTTGTCCCATGACTGATTCCGGGCTGTCGAAAAACCGGGATTGCAATCCCAGAAAATCTGGGGTTTGATTTTCCACATTCCAGTGTCAACATTTCGGGGTAATTTCCGGGTTTTGAGATTCTTTTTCTCAATAACTAAACGACGCATGGAGCGAATGAACAGGAACGGTAACTACGGCTGTATAGGTATTATGGAAAAGATCAACCCCAGCCATACTCAAAATGGTGGGCAAAGGATATGGTGAGGGAATATTCACGGTAAAAAGTTAAAAAATTGAATTAAATTCCTTCTCTGAAGAGAACTGCTTAACAGTCAAAATATTGTGTCAAGTCAATACTATTTAGTATTGACCAAGCTAAAGAGCGCATGGTTTACTTTATTGCGTGTGATTGGCGGGCCGCTGGCGAAGGGAGAAATATCTCGCAAGCCCGTAGTGCGTGAATACTTTTACTAGCAAGGGCCAATACTATTTAGTATATCCAAGCTCGAGAGTGTGTGTGGTTTATTTATTTGTATTTATTTTTTATTTATTCTATTACGCGTAATTGGTGGACCACTGGCGCAGGGATAAATCTCTCGGAAGCTACTGTATGTGTTTTCAGTGCTTGCTACGGACGAGGGTCAATGCTACCTAGCACACCTTAGCTAGAGTATGTTTTGCTATTCTATATTGGTTTGATCGTTTGTTCCGCCCTAGCCCACTATCATTTTTCAATTAAATTAATATTATATTGTTTTACCCTGAATATTCTCTCACCATATCCTTTGCCCACCTTTGTGCGGCTGGGGTAGATCTTTTTCATAAGACGCATGAAGCACCTACGTAACATCTAGCAATTTGTAATGGGTGAAATATTACTAGCCAAAACCCCCGAAGAAGGAATTCCGTTTTAAGTTTTGAAGATTAAAGTACTTAAGCTAGTCAATGTGTAGCTAGATTTTTTAATATACTTTTATTATGCATGATACATATAATGTAAGTTAGCATGTATTTTCTCTAGATTAGATGTATACATCTACATGCTGATTTTCCACTTAGTCCTCTGAGTTGATTAAAACTATTGATTTCTCACAAATCAACTAATTCTGTTTTCTTCATACTCATTCTCCACGGGACGCTACTTTGGGTCCGTTGATAAATGAAATAATTCAAATTTACAAATCTTCCAAAATCAATCTTAATAGCGATACGAAACGATCAACGGAACAGGTGTTCTGGTAGCAAACGCTGAACCACTTTTTAAATATCCCCGAATGACCAAAGCACATATGTGTACTTCAAATAGGCTATCATCAATGAGCCTATTTGAATACGAGCGTTTTAGTCCATTTTAGCTCAAGATGCCACAGTGCATCACCTTAAAGAAGGCTGATTCTTTTGCGACACCGAAGCAAACATTTCATAATTTGAAAATGTATCTCGGTTTTTAAGGACCGGGATATTTTATCCAGTTTATCCAGGATTGGTATTAAATCCCAGTGTTTCCCAGATTCTGGTTCCCGGCCCTGTTAAAAGTGGATTAAATCGTTTAAATTTTTTTTCTCCCGGGACTCTCGCTGCAAGATAAGTTTTGATTGGGGCAATCGACTTCCCACGGTAGTAAAGCTTTTGAGATTCCGTTCCAGATCAGGAAGTGACTTCATTCAATCACCGTGGAGCGGTGTGCCGTGGCTCCAGTATTGTCTTTTTTTTACCTTTTCTCTATATCATAACAGCTTTTTTTTTAGTCATTGCAATGGAAGCAGTAATCCCGATGGTGGCGGCGGAATCTAGATCCGTTCGATTTATGAACATTCGCTTTCATTTGGAAGAAAAAGAGGTTTCGAAAATCCTGTGGCTTACTTCTCTCGAATCCCATCGATGTGTCCGCACCCAGCCGCGAAGACCGATATACCAAGCGTGTCAGCGACACCTGGGAATACAGGGAACGGCTGTGGCTATTTTCGGTGCATCGATTCCAATGACTATAGAGCATGAGGAACTTAATAGAATAAAGGTGAATCACAAGAATGGAGAATGAAGTATTTTTAGAATTGGGAGGTCCAAAGTGGAGACATAATTAGGAGAGGATTCAGAATATGTGGGGTGGCTTCCTGATTGAATACCGTGGCACGAAATTTACTGAGTAGTTAGAGGAGAATCTCAATATAAATCCAGGAGGAAGAATTTGGTTTTGGAAGTTGGAAGAATTTTTAAGGAAAAAGATTGAGAAAATCTTAAACGACATTGAGAGACGACGACAAATTTAGATAACTGCATTTTCGTGACTGTAAGTACAGTGTTCGTCCGGAAAATATGTTTATGATGCTCATTGTCTTTTTTGACAAAAGGGGAGTCGTCCACTACGAATTTGTACCTGAACGACAAACTGTAAATGCTGCATTTTACGTCCAAGTGCTCGACAGATTTCGAAAACGAGTCGCCCGCGTCCGGCCAGAGATCAAAAACATCTGGCGGCTGCATCACGGCAATGCGCCGTCTCACACCGCGCTTGTCGTGTCGGACTTCTTGGCGAAGCACGGCGTGGCAACGCTGCCGCACCCGCCCTACAGCCCGGACTTGGCACCACCGGACTTCTTTTTGTTCCCGAAGATAAAGAGGAGTTCGAAAGGAACGCGATACGCGACTTTGGACGCCGTCAAAGAGGCCGTGACGACGTGTCTTCGAGAGGTTCCCGATGATGCCTTCGTGGGACCGTTCCAGGAATGGGAACGCCGCTGGAACAAGTGTATCGACTCACAAGGGTCCTATTTTGAGGAATATTAGCTTAATATATATAAAAGTGTAATAAATTTATTTTCCGGAGCTCAGTACACTTATTTTCCGGACGAACCCTGTACATTGGTGAGTGTGAATGACCAGAGATCGGTGACTTATGGAATAGGGATTTATATTATGTGGGTTGGAGAGATTATATCACAACACATATTCTAAGAAAGTTTCCTACAGTTTCCAATGAACTAGGGATTTTTTCATCGTTTTTCTGATGAATAAAAATTATATTGAGATTTGGGAGCAAATTACAGTGGGTGACTAGAATGCAGTCTATGGAAAAAGCAAAGGCTAGAATTGGTCAATTTAGTGAAATAAAAACTAAATCCGAGGAGGGTCTTGGCGTAAAGGGCGAGGATGAGTTTAAATTACCGAAGGAACGAGGGTGTAAAGAAAGGTGAAGGAAGGGAAAGCAAAATTCCCGACCAACTGCAGCTGAACAGGAAACATCAGAATGTAAAAAAGCTACTCTAACTGGAGAGAAAGTGGGTAATTGGTTGTACAGGATAATGAGGGATGTTTTTTCCGATGGGTTTTGTATAACTGTAACAGCAGTAGAAAAATCTTTTGAAATAACATGAAAAAGCGAGTTACCTGCCCATTACGCTCAATCCAATAAAACAATTAATAGAAGATGCTCAACCGTATCAGATTACGTAAAACCCCGACAAAAACAAACGAAATAATTTTTTTTTATTTTATTGACATAATGATACAAAAATATCAAGTCATTACTCATCTGTCCATGAAAATATTTCAAATACCTCGTGTTCACAGCAATATTCATAATCAACATTCAATATTATCGCTCACAAATGCAATAAGAACTCTCTTTTGCTTTATAGCATGTGAACTCAAACAAAATCGATCCAAGTTTCGGGACTCTGTTGCATAATAACAGATTAAATCAATGTGCTGTATGAATGATAAGGATATGGAAAAATAATCACAAGGGGACAACACAAGAAAACGGTTAGAGAATGGATATCTATGGATAGAGAATGATAAGAGCAATTCTTCCTATTCCTAGATTTGCTATGAAAACGGGAGTAGAAAAATTCACTGGTGTATAAACTAATCATCTAATAATGAAAGTCGATTATATCGCAACACATATTCTTAGAAAGATTCCTACTGCTTCCAATTAACTTGGGATATTTCCATTGTGTTGCTTATGAATAAAAACTATTGCGATTTGGGAGCTAATTACAGTGGGTGACTAGAATGCAGTGTATGGAAAGAGCAAAGGTTAGAATTGGTCAATTTAATGAGGGGATAACCAAATGCTACAGGGGAAAGGTTATTGGAGTTTTCAAATGAAAGGAATATGATATTGGAAAACTCACTCTTCTAGCGACATTGACGCAAAAGGTACACATAATATACGTTCATCCCTGAAAAAATGACCTACAACCCTGAAAGGCTAAGGCACAAGATCAAGTGAATCGTAGATATCTATGAATGTCTGCATGGAGACCACAACCTATTGGTCTTGGATAGAAAAAAAATCATTGCAAAAAGATGAAAAGTGTACACCACGAATTCCAATAGAACACGTAAACTCTGGTGGAAAATACGTAAGAGAAAGTTTTCCCGAGGCCGTCGATTAACAATTGGAGATAGGAAAAGAAATCATTACAGAGGGAAGCTAGGTTAATGAAAGCTATGGAAAATACTCAACGAAGTGATAAGAGAAGAATATTTGGAGAAAGGTTAGATGAAGAATAGTCAATTAAAAGCTGCTCTGAAAAAAATCAACAGCAATATGAAAGAGGGAAACATCAAACAGCATACAGAGAAGAGTCACTTCGGGGAAAGTAATTGGAAATCAGCGATTTCAGGGATGCGAACGGAGATATGCCAGCAGAAAAGGACATAGGAAAGAGGTTAAAGGAGAACATGGAAGAAATTCATCAAGAACCGGGACCTCAGGAAGGTGAGGCAGGCGAGAGCGAATTGAACGATGATATCAGGGGTCCATGTACATGTATACTGAGGGTGGATTTGACAAATTAGTGGAAGCCCCACATAGACACTAGGCCCCTGTAGCTGGAAAAAAATCACGGAAGAATTGGCAAGGCACTAAGTCCGGAAGAAAGCCTGCGTGGAGTGACTATACGACCGCGGGAGATTGACGAAGGACTTTCAAAAGAGTGATGATACATTTAATTCATCGAAGGAAACGAGGATAGGGAGACGTAAGGAACGTCAAACAATGATCGTCTTATATCGCTTGCGTCCAAAATACCAACACGTATAATAGGTTGAAGAATGCATATTATAGGTAAATAGTGAATAAAACACATCAGAAAATCAAGTTGGATCCTGGAAGAGCAGAGGATGTTGGAGACCATTCTCTGTCAAAGGATGCTGTTTGGAAGACAGTGCAAGCCGATGACGCATTCGTGGACTTTGATAAGGCATTTGGAAACGGCGAATAAGACAAGATGTTCAAATATTAAGCGTACTTGATATAGAATGGAACGACTAGTGAATTATCCGTAGAAAATACCAAAACCAAGTTGCCTCATCCAAAATGAAAAAAAGAAGCAAAAAAGAGAATTAACACAAAATTGCAATCGCGTACAGGTAATATTAAACATATGCACTTAAATATAAGAGATGTAATAAAAGAATAGGTGAGGAACAGGCGGTCAAAGAAATTAGTTAAAACGGGGAATAAATTAATATCCTTCGTTTCGCAAAATGGCTTTGCATTACTGGCAAGAAGCCTACAGGCATCATGTAACAGAGTAGCTCAAATATTTCACCCATATTAAATCTAGGCAAACATAGAAAAAAATAAAATCCTTGCATAAAGAATATATATAATATGGAGAGCTAGGTACACGTAGTTACGTTAAGTGGATAGAAGTTAGATTAACTGGAATCTTTCAGCTATCTTGGAAGTTGCATAAAATTTAATGGAAGGAGCTCAACTGATACGAACGGAGATTAGCTCAAGCTAAGGCGTTTACCACGAACAGGAAACTCCTCAAGGAAGGAAGTGAGATGAAATTAGCGACAGGGAAACAATGCGTAAAAGCATTCGTATGGAGTGTAACACTATAGACTTGAGACATATAGAATTGAAAAAGTAGACCAGAGAAGAATAGAAACCTTCAAATAATGGCGCTGGTAACGCATCATTTGAAGATAAAATAAACAGATTGAAGAGTCGAAGTAGTGCGCACAAGAGTGGAGTGGGAAATAATAACATGAATGAGAGTCATAGAAATGGAGGAACCAGATTGTATTGGGCACACGATGAGTCATAATGAGTTTTTTTAGAGAGAAGTCTCCATTGCGAAGGACTGTAGGATATGCGTGCAAAGTAAAGAAGGATGTTGGATGGAAGAGCCATGCCGTAAGACTCTAGGGAGGGTTGTGGAGGACTACAATTAATCAATCTTCGAATTGCAATACTTTCAATAATGACGAGAGTCATGCGAAGGGATGAACTTGACGTAACTCTTGGCTTGAATAAAATTTTCGCCAGGAATAAAATCAGCTACCAAATGCCCATGTATCGGGGTGAAGCAGTACAGTTCGAAATTCTGAGTTATTTTTAATTATTTTAGGGAAATATTTTAAAGTATTATTTTAATTTTGCATTTTCAGAGTTAATTTTTTCATCGAGATTGTCATTACTAGGGTTGTATTAAGACAACTCTTGTCAGTTCTTCCACCATTTAGTCTCTTCATCATCTTCTTAACTTTTAGTTTTAATGCCTGCCATTTCACGCCTGCCTAAATACATGCATGCTTCATATGTGGTCTTCCTATGCCGATTTTCATGCTTACTTGCCTTCCAATAATCTTCTTCCTTGGATTATTGCTTCTAGTTGGATCATTCCATCACCTTTTAGGAATTTTTGTGAAACATTTTTCTTCTCTCAATCCTCATAGAAACTCATATCCTTAGTCATTCTGTATTTACACCCAATCTTAAATTGTTATTCTCCTTTAGTGCATTTCCAATGCTTTTTATCTTATTTTTTCTATTTATACCAAAGTTCAACGTTTTTTTAATGATGATTTTTGTGCCTTATATTTTATTCTATGTCTAAGTTTCCTTTGTTAGTAAGCTTTATGCGCAATTATCTAACGTACTTCTCAATTTCCCAATCCTGGTCCATATTATAATACTTCGATATTTTATATATGAGTTAATTAGTGGTCTTCTATCTCAGAATTTTATCTTGGTCATATCTTAATATATACTCAGGTTAAACTTTTATATCAGGCTAATAATCGTCCCCATTAGCCTCCCTTCTAAACTCTGCCACCAATATCAAAGTGTTTCATCTATTTCTCAATTACGTTTTTTATCGGCAAAATCCAACATGATGATCTTTTAACCGTTTATATCTACTCATGTAACTTTTCCTTTTACTATATCCATTGTATTTTCTCTGTAAATTTTTAAGATGATGGGTGAACGTAGTCATCAGTGCTTCAACCCTTTCTTCATTTTGATCTTTCACTGTCGGATCTAGATTTAATTACAACCATATGGTCTGAACAAAGGCTGTGAATCACTTTTTTGCTATAAGAGGGACTTCACTTCTTTAGGATCAGCAAGCATTAAGTTACAGTTGATATTACTGAATGTATTTTCTAAATATATAAATTTAATGAAATTTTTAATTTAATTTTTAATTAATATTATTTTAACAAAAAGACCGAAATTCAACGACATATCCGATGCATTTGTTTCATTGTTGCTTCTAGGTCGTTGCTCATTATATTTTGCTAGTTAAAAAAGGTAAATAAATCCTATTATCAACGATCGCAAATAGTGAATTTGTAATAGTTTTGAAAACCCCTGCGAACTTCACTACCAGAAGAATTTTTCGAAAGGGATGTCTAAGTGCATACAGATGCTGTGAATTGATTTCCATGTATTTTGGATATCAACTGAAAGCATGTCACATTTAGGGGGAACGTATATTTCACAAGATTATGGCATAATGTCGCTGTTGTAAGTACTAAAAGAAGGGAAATCAGGAATGTGTTCGTTCTGAATCCCTCTCCTGGAGAGCGAAGGATTCAAGATGGTCGCGAGGTTGAAATCATTGAAGTTTCTATCCGTGAAAAAATGTTCATTTTGGAACGCTTTGGGGCAATTAATATTCACTGGAAAAAATAAGTGAAACCTTTTCCGGATATTTACCGCCTGTCTTAATGTATTTAGCATTTTTTGTGACTCTTCTGAAATTATTTCCGTTCAAATTTTAAAAACAAAGCCAATAAAGGGTCCTTGATGAGGATTTGTATGTATAATTTTGAAAGTGTCTGCCTTTTCCCATAAATCCGACTTTAATTCGGTTTGACCAAGAGGCAGGTAGTACGTAAATTTAACCGTGTTTCTACAAGCTTGGATCTCCCAAGAAAACTGTTTCCATTTTCCAACAGTCCCGGGATCGAAAAATAGAAGACTGTTATGTGTTTCCAAATGCTTTCAAGCGGTTTCCCATTTTTCAGAGTGCACGGATTTATTCTTCTATTCATTGAAATACATAAATGAGCAAGAGACAAAAGACACGTAATAGAGTTAAATTTAGAAGTTAGATGTAAATAACTGTTCAACAAATTTACAAATAAAAAAATTAATATGAATAGCAATAAAGAATATCATAAAGATATAAAAATAATGAAAAATGTTCAAAAAGAAAAAATTAAACGAACAATTGTTTGTGCCACAGTTGCATATTTTATTCACTTTTAAAATTTTTTTATTAATTTTTTGAATCGATATCAGCGGAGTTATTGCACGGATTCAGTTAGTTTACTTATTAACTCCTAGATACGAGAATCGCGTGAGACGTAATACTATTGAGTACTGGCTCGGTTTGAGAATTCGTTAAGGCTCTTAAGAACAGACTCCTCTTTCCAGTTTAAAAATACACCTTGGGCCAGCTGAACTCAAGCCTGACTCAACACCCATGGTGAAGCTTGGCGTCGCTGAGTCTTATCAAGTCCGTACTTCGGACGATACAGTCGTAAACCAGGTTATGTAAGAATAAATAGCGCAAAAATACATGATGTAGATTTGCATCACTATACAAATACAGCGCTTATAGCTGGAGCCATGAATGTTTTCGTTCTCTGGTTACAATGAAAATTTATAAATAATGAATGCCAAGAGAAAAAGAAGGTAAGAAGAGGCATTCCAGCACATAATTTGGTGACATGAAACAAAAATTTATTATTCACTTTAATTAAACTATCTCCATTTCAATTCCATTGGTTAAAAGCATGAATTTCAAGCATAGAAAATAAATGGGTACATCAAAAAAACTGACTAGATGGATATTTCAGCATTCGAACCATCGCAAAGTCATGCGATCGGCAATAAAACAACCCCTATTTCGATTACATGGTCATACGTGCTCGTTTTAATTCGGGAATAATCTTTATTACGTTGGGTATAGCACATAATAATTGGAATTCAAAATGTTAGTCGGAGTCCCGTAAATCAACTTCTCTTTAATGACCTTTATGCCTACTCTGCAAGTATGCTTATTTTCAACTCTAATGTACACATCCCGTGCATAGGATTTTAATTATACCCAAAACGAAAGCGATGCCTAGTAACGTCCAAGCCTACTGTCACTCTTCTGATTGAACTGAGGCCCCCTCTAATCGATCTACTTCGATAATTAGCATTCCGTTGAGTGCGTCCTATCAATAATTTGCCGGCCCCGGTGGCGGCGGGGTAACGTCCTCGTCTACCAACTGAGAGGTCACGGGTTCGATTCCCGTCTGGGTGGATTTTTCTCCATCCAGGGCTTGGCTGTATGTAATTGTCTTCAATGTAATGTATGTAATGTAAGGGTTAGGTGGAAGAAGGGACTATTTAGTCTCAACCTCGCCCAATTAAGTCGATAATAAATAAATAAATAAATAATTTCAAGATGTGCATGAGATACATACACTGTATGTATATTACTAAAAATAACTTATCGGTTGTGTGGAAAGTCAGATTTTCTACAAATGTCGCTGAGAACAAAACATTTTCTCATGTGAAATTGCGCGGCACGTGCACTACGAAATTGGACCGCAAGGTTTGTGGTCCCATACGAAACGGAGGAAGAAAGTCCTTTCGCCGGATCTGATTTCCTTTGCTTTGGGATCTCTATCGCATCTCATCTTAAAAATATTTTTTGCGAAAACTTTCCTAAAGCGGACGTTCTCGGAGAAGAAAGTGTTGCTACCGTGCCAAAGAAAAACGATCTACAATTCTGCGGTGGGTTGAATACTCGGACGATTGAGGCATAAACACTAGAATCTCATTGCCCTATTCTACAGACTTTTGTTAACAATCGATCATCACGAAGTTCATAGCGCGTGAATGGCATTTTAGGTGAGCTTTTTGACGCTCAAATATTAGTCCGCTCTCCGTAATAAATCTGCGCATTGGTTGTGATAAAGTTCGCCCTATTTCTCTGCTATTATTACTAATAGCCTATAGCAATTTTCTGGAACAAATGAATATTAGAATCACTAAATTTTTTGCAGAGCAAGGAACTCTGGTAAAGTCTATTTCACGATCAGTGTAAATGTGTCGTCATAAGTAAACTTGAAACATATTCGATTCCTCCAGTAATTTGGTGTAATGATTTTCTTGCATTCAGGTAAAAATCACATTCCAAGGAAGATCTCCGAAAAATCATTCAGCATGAATAAAGCTAAGATTGTTCCAGTTCACCCAGATTTGAGCCAAAGCCCTCAAGTTCAGTAACCGTGCACTCTATCCACTAGGCCACAACGGTCCGGGCTAAGTTTTTATCGAAATTTTAACCTAATAGTACGTAATAATTTCATGGTGAACAAGACCTCAATGTACAAGGCTAGATTCAAAAATGGAGCCTTTTAGTTATCGATCTGTTACTATATGAGCTCAAGGCTTTGTGTTGTAACATCTTCGGAACCTATTATATATTTTTATACTTTTACAATTGTTCTTGAGGCCCTCTTGGTATTTTTTTTATTTTTTGGGATAAGCTATTGCGTATGACAAGTAACTACCATTATATTTTATGATTTAGCCTGTTCTGAGAGCTTAAAAGCTTTGTAATTAAAGAACTGTATGAGGCAAATATCTTTGCATAGGGGCGAATATTTTTTATCTTATTTTGAAATTCATTTTGAATATGTATTTGTCATGAACATTTGAAGGTGCACCGTATCTAATTTCATTTTTTTTAACTATAACATGTAATTCATTACTCAAATGGTGACTGTTATTTATACTATATTTTCTTTTGTAAAATGGACCAATCCTTGCAACATGCATTATTATTACTATCAAAAATTTAATATCACGTTCCTTACCCCTCGGAAGGTTCTATGTGTAAAGATGAATGAATCTGCCTCTATCTCTTGAAAAAGAGGTGGGTGTAGAACGGAGAAAGTTTTGCCTAAAGGAAAGCTTGGCAGAAAATAATTTTCTCAAGCATAGAAGAAGCAGTTTCTGTCGGAAGGGTGAGCGAAAATCGCAAAAACTAATAAAGCTCGTTAAAGATTCCAAGTCTTGAAATATTATTATATCAAATGAAATTGAGATGTCGCCATCGTCCACATAAAATTTATTTGTACGACGTGCTTCCCCGTTTTGCGAGATCGAAATATCCCTTCATCATTTGTTCAGTACTATGTATAAATACATCCACAGCCACAAGCTTTATTTATTTATCAGTGTGGTACACGTAGTATTTGTAGTAATTAATTCCTCAGTCTCATAGGAAATTTCAATGGTTTAGCACTCTTTAAATTGGCACATAAAAGCTATAAAGTCAGCTTGCATTGTAAAAACGTGAGCTATGGGATTTCTTTGATACTCTGATTGAATTATAAAGTATTTTTTGTCAGAAAAATGTCCCAGAATCAGAGTACTAGTTTGATCGTTACTTCAACAAAGAATTTTCATCCCAATGCTTTCAGTTCGGAGTTCATTTATCATTCGGAGACGGCTGAGAAATATCCCAGAGAATAAACCGTGTATTTGGCAGTCAATTAACATCGGGACCCTGATGCGGTATCTCAGGGAAAGGTAAAGAATAACGCTTAAAATTATTTTCGCGCCTCAATTCACTGAACTTCATTTGTTGATGTGAAATCAAGAAAAAATTCGGTTCTTGGCAACGAACGATTTTTTTTTTTAATGTTTGCTCTTTTCTTATTCGTTCCCAGATCTTTCCAGCGATTTCTCCAGGAAAAAACCAAAATGAGGCCATGTTTTCGTTCATCCGTTCGTGGCACCTCAAAGCAGGGCGAAAACATAAGATTTTGTAGTACATAAAGTCGGTCTGCGGACGTCTACCAGTAGTTATCGGTACCCGAATCGCACGTGCATTTTATGTACATATATTTTAAAATATTCAAGCGATTATTAAGTTATAAATCGTTTAACGTAGAAGAGTGTAAATCATTTTGTTCCTTTATATGCATAGAAATGCATGAAGTATTATATCGAAACCTGAGGTTGGTGGAGTGAAATTTATCCACTTTAAAGTCCTTCCAGATCTATGATACTGCCTACGGTATAATAATAGCCACCTTTCATTGGTGACTTGAAATTTCAGCACTTGCAAAAAAGCGCATTGGACCGAGTGCATGTAACACAACAGGTGTTGTGGCGCACAAAGTTTTTTGCTGTCCATAAACTCCCAAAATTCAAGAGAATCGATATGTTTTCAAGCCACGGAAACCAACTTCCATTTTCTTAATGTTGACTCCTCGCCTGAGGGACTCTCTGCATCGAGCTTATAAAAAAAGGGGAGTGTCAGTGGAATCGTTCCATTCTGGTCATTAGTAATAATGCCTCCCACCTTATGATACAAACCAGGAGTTCAAACTGTTTCTACAGGAACGAAGTAGCTACTTGCTGGATTATGGCGACTGTTTGTCGTGGAAAAACATTTATGCCATCGATGAAACTATTAGAATAGATAGAAAATGTATACCATAAAATTCAAACTTTATTTTTGAAATGTTTTCATGGAAATGCTTCCCTATCGAACCCAAAAAATACCTGATGTTTTCTCTTTATTTCAGGTTAATAGTTCCGCGCAAACTACTTCATCAGATGATAATCTTTTTTGGTTCTTTGCATGAAATTAAAGAGGAGAATAAGTTGTAAAAATTCACTATTTTTCTTTGCATTAATGATAGTAGATTGTTGTAAAAGTGCCGAGCTTCTTCGTAGATTTACTGCAGGACACATTATTCGGGAGTCCTACTCCCAACAAAAGGTGTGTCCCGCTGCATACCGATGCTCGGATTGTTGCAGAGCGATGTTGTTTTATTTCGCCAACTAGGAGCAGGGAGGTCTCGATTTTATGACTGACCTGACAATAGCTAGTCTGAAGGGTCAATGCCAATCCCCCATGCCATGCCAATGCCATACGAGCCAATGCCAATGAACCCATAAAGTTAAATCAACTTTATGGGTTCTTCTCATTAGTTCATTGTTTTCCATGCTAACCAATAGATTTATTATGTACATCTTGAATTGATAACAATTGAAATATACCATTTCATGTAGTTCAATGATAATATCGAAATGATATAGATACACAAGTTTTGTGTAAACAAATCAAACGAGGATTTGTTTTCCACTCTGAATGAGATTTGATGGCGGAAGGATGGGAAAGAAGGGAAAGTGTGTAAAAATATCGAAATAAAAGTGAATTCTCCGCTTCATACTAATGTATTTGTGCTTGTCCGAGTATATATTCGTATTTATAAAATAAGGGCTAAAATTCTGGTTGGACGATCGTCCACCATTTTGTCCTCTTCTCCCTTGCAAAATGCAATCGTCTCTATGGGTAAATCATAATAATAAGCGTTTACAAAATATCTCACAGAGCCTTCGCGGGGGGAGGGATGTGGGAAGGAGCATTAGTCTTGAAAGTAAAAATGAAGAAATCTGTAAAGGAGGGATACAGATACATTAATTTGTTCGTGTCCTCACCATTGCAGTATGGTCTTTATTTCGTAAGGTCAAAACGAAGTCTTGAATCTATCGACCCTGAGAATACGCATACCTGACTTATTTTGTCAGTGTTATCCGATCTGATAATGTAGTGTGGTCCTTGGGCTATTTACTCGAAGTAGTAGGTAAACTCAAACCATTGATGCCTTTATAATAAGCATAATCTAGCGTTGAACCTTTGAGTTTCCAAGGACTAACATCCCTTAGTGACGCACTAATTTCATTACTCTTATTTTATTACAGTTTTTTTTCTGTTCAATTATTGATTAACTCGCGAATCAACGTTTTATGAAGAATGTAACCGAATTCTCTCCGTGTATTCGACGTGGCAACGAACTAACGAGAAACAGCGTACTTTTTTCATCACTATAGTTTTCCAAAATTGCGTTTCACAAATGCTACGAAGACAAAAAGGTTGGGACCACGCTTAATGGTATTGGCTGACAATCGTGATGTTGCACTATAAAGATTAAAATCATAAATTACATTCATGTCCAAAACTTCACTCGATTCATTCATACGTTGTGATTTAAGGAGAAATGAACCCCACGCTAGCGATCAAACTATATTAAGTGACAAATCTAGTACATCCAAACGTCACACAAATATCTGCGGTTATTTTTGGTGACAGATTGATTCCTCTCGAAGGACACCCACTAGTCCTGAATCATGCCATCTTTTCGTGCCTCCTCACGTGTGTAATCTGAGGGCTACCCCATACCACATTCGTGGGCTCCTGGCAGGGTAAATCTCTAGAATAACCCTGCCAGGAGCCCGTTTCTCCAAGTAAATTTGTACGTTCTTATGATTTATAGATACGGGTCTGCTAATAATAATGAATGGTGATGTACATGGGTAGATGGTATAAATTTTTATATTATATTTAATAATTGTCTGAGGTCTTGTAAATCAACTTGGAGGTTTGAGATACGTATCGCACATTGAAAGCGAAGAATGTGATTTGCGGAGGAACTATAGTATCTTACTGGGGATTTGTGCATCACTCTCATGCTGATTGTTTCATAGTGGTTGGTAGGTGAGTGATCAACGTGTAGGTAGCCAAGCACACAATCCTCGCCGAGGAAGATGACGATTGAGTATAACACGCGAAGCCAAAACACAAACGACTTGCGGTCGAAATAAGAAATCTCTTTTCCTAAATGTTTTTTATCATGGCATTCTTTAACGCCTTTTTTGAAATCATAAGAAGGCTTTACTTGTATATATGTTAAGGCCATTGCAGCTCACCACATCAAGCATTAACAAATACTTTATCAAGGCGAAGTCACATGAACTCATATCAATCATGAAATAATACTAACTTTATTTTTTCAAAGGACACATTACGCAAGAATACTACGATTATGCTACATATTTGCATTAAGTACCTCATGGAGAAACAACAAAAAATTAACAAGCACAAAATAAGATTCAGGATACATACAGAAGTAGGATTTATTGCGTGCGTTGTGGTAGCCTGTTTACGGCATTAATTAATCAATCGTGGAATCACTTTTGCGAACGCTGTCATAACTGATTATTTTATATTGTTCTTCTGGTACCCATACACGATGTCCGCTTTTGTGGGTACCGTTTACACAGCGTTTAATCTTGCCCTCTCTTGTAATTCGAATGTCTTTCTCATTTCAATTATGACATTGATTCATTAATATAATGCATTCTTAATGCCCGAAGAAAGGGCGAATATTTTTATCGGTCTGTACTGGAGTCTATGTCCCTTATCATATCTTTTTGGTCTAATATATCCTAATATTGGGGGTCATAATAATTCCCCTTGTGTCAGAGTTAAACTCGTGCGTTCTGAGCCTTGCTAAAAGTCTTAAGTCTCACCTGTTCTCTTAGTACAAAGCCAAACATCGGAAAAATTACTGTGGTGGTGGTTGGAGTAACTAAGGGACCCGTCCGACAGCTCCAGTTTTTTGCGCCAGTAGGAATGTGTGGGCAATTTGGTGATCGGTAGGATTTTTAATGAATGTTGAAAAACTAGAATGAAACTCGATGTCTTTGCCAGCCTAATCTTTTAACAGAATTGACCCAAGCTTTCTAGTAGGAATGGAATATTGTTGAAAGATCTATCTTCGGGGTTGGAATCAGGAGTCTCAGTATGGGAAGCCGGCAGCTCTAGGCACCTCAACCTATGACCTCCGTAGAAATTAGTTTTTTACTTTCCCTGCGCCCTGCAGTAATTTGAAATCTAACTTTCTCAAGAAAGACATTTTTCTGTCGTTTTTCGCCTTATGCACATACTCTTTCTTTGAATTTATTTTTTACTTGAGTTTTGTGATTCATTTATTGAAGTCGTCATATTCATTGTAATCTATGGACTTTGGCACTGTTTGATTGCCTCGGGGTTTTGATTGGCTCAATGGCTAGTATATTGTCACCTATCCCGAAAATCCTGAATTCGCGCTTAACACGGCTTTCATGTAGGTAATGCCATCAAGTGCAGTTCACGGTCCATCATGTGGAATGTTTCACGGCAGTGTCTCATAGCAGCAAATCGAGCTAGTATGCAGATGGGCGGCAGCATACTATGTCGTTGTTTTGGGTCCGTAGACGTGAAGGGCAAGGAAAAAAATAAAGAGATGAGAGAGAGGCAAGAAGAAAGGAGAATTGAAAGAGGAGAAGTGAGTGAGAGGACTGAATGGTTTTGATTGTAGACGGTGATATGGTATATAATGTACGGAGTAAGATGAGGTTAAGGAAACCCTGCAAACTCTGAGAAGTTAGGCTTAGGTGTCATTATGTGCCCTTTCCCAGGCTTATTTTTAATAGAATAGGCTTAAGAGCAAGTATTAATAGTAGTTAGTGGTTGCACTTAAATTACTTGAGACTTTTGGGGGAGGGGGTGTGGCATTTCGTTACATTACCATAATGGGAGGGGTACTAAACGAGAAATCTTAAATAAGGTGTATTATTGCATTTTTTCCCGCAGCTGCTTATGAAGAAAGATTGCTAATTATTCTTGATTTCCAAAGAAGAAAACGCGCAAAAATTCGCTAATGAAACTGATGCTAAAGAATTGTTTAAGCATTAATGTAACTAATTAAAGGTTTAGAGATTCTTTTTAATTTCACTCCATGCTAAGTACTACTATACTAAGTAGTCTTAAGTAGTGCTACTAAGTGTAACCAGCACTAAAGCTGTCATTCAATAAAAATATTTTTTCATTTGAGCGACGCAATTTAAGAAATTAACAGATAATCTTAGCGAGAAACGCTTTCGCCAAATCTAAGTGCACTTTTTTTCGACAAAAGTGTCTGTTTGATACACTAATGATCAAGCTGATAATCACCTACGTAACATGGAGAGTTGGGTGAATATCTAACGTATCCTTGCGAAGGGGGAGAAGGGTAAAAAAAAAACAAAAATGGCCTAACGTAACTTAAAGACGACTCCCTATGAGAGGAGGTGACAACAGCTGAGGTAAAAAAAAGATAAATGGGTGAGTGATTTGGTAGAGGGAGCAAAAGGAAAACTTGCAGGGAATAGGGAAAGGTGGAGAGAAACCTGGCGTCGGCATTAGCCTACTCTTAACGAAAGACGCCGAGGAATCCACAGTTAAATCCCATCTGACGACCACGCTTGGAAAATTCTGCCACAATCTGGATTTGAAACCGGGCCATCGCAACAACCCGATCCCTCAAAGTCTTTGTTTCTCCACGCTCCATTCCCTTTGAAATACTTGCCTCCTCCTAGACAAAGAGGCACAATTGTCCTCGCCAGTAGCGTTCATTCCTCAAGGTATTAGCCGTTAAACACCGACTACTTTAGTCTTCTTGTAGGAAGTTGTGCTTCGAGTTGGTCGGCCTTATACGAGTTAGTTAAGCTCGATACATTTTCTCTGGTCCAAGTGTCTACACTGGTGTGTAAATATCTCTTCCCAGAACTTAAAGGGGACATTCTTTTTCGTTTTCCTGTACCCTTCCTCTCCCGTCTTCCGCACGACCTTCGTCCCAAGGGAATCGCAGCTACACCCCCGAAATACTATTCCCGCCCCTCGCTTCACTTTCACTCTTCCTCCCTCGGCACTCGCGAGCAGAGCACTTCCGCGGTAAACCACTTCGACGTTCATTCCATGCACTGGTGCAACGAGGTACAGCTTATGTTTCTTCGAGCTTTTGTCCCATGTAAGTGGTGCCAGCCAGTTATTGTTTTTGCTAATTCAACGATATAATCGACAACGTTATGTGAGTGGCTTATTGTCTTCCGTAACTCACTGTACTGTTAGAGGGAGCTTCTTGAAAGTCTCTTTTTTTTTGGAACCGAGAAAATGTTCACGGCTCGTTTAGTTTGAAATCTCATCTTTAGGTTTCAGTCATTGCTTGCGGTCCGTAGTGTACCACGCCTCGCAATTTTTAACTCCCCATTAGCGAAATAACGTCTTTTGCTCCCGGGGGATCATCCGTAAGACTGATGACGGGATGAGTATGATGGCTACAGAATTGACACCTTAAGTTTGATCTCGATCTGTAGCCGCTGTAACTATAGTATGGCGTCAATCAAGAACCTCGTTGTTGGACCAAACCATTATGCTCAACAGGAGCGGGGTAAGTTAACGTTAATGAGTGAGAAAATCCCACGACCTTTCCCACCGTATTTTTTTAATGAATAGGGGGAAAGCGCGTGGAACTACGAACTTTTACCGTTGGATCCTTCGAAATTTGCGAGATTTACACGGTTTGATTCAACTAGGAAACTGTCATGGATATTGTGTTCGCATTGAATGATGGTTATGTTGAATTTATTGTGTATTGTCAAATTTCTGGACATCTCTTCAGTTTTCTCTCTTTCGAAATCCTCGGAAGATTTGTTATCCAAGCTCTTCGTTTTTCCTTATTAGAGAAAAGACCATCATGGTAATAAAATTTCATGTCGTCACGTCTGTGAACAGTATATCAGAATGCGAACGACTTCATTTGAGAGTTTACTAAAATTTCTAACGCAAAAAGACTGCGAATGTTAAAGAGATCTAGAAATTTGGGTGGGAAAGTAAAAAGAACATTAACTTGTTCATATTTAACAACATGCAGAGTACTAAATTAGGTGTCATGGACCCAGTGGTGGGCAGCTGCCTCTAGGTTAGCACCAGAGATGGAGTGAACACCAATTACCTTCATATATTTGTAACTATGTAAGATATGTCATCAGTCAGGTCTTTAGGGACATGTTTTATCTTCATAATGATGGATTAAAATCACCTTGGTGATAACCTTGTTTAAGGCGCGTGCCAAAACAATAGTCTGTTAAATAAATGAAATTTAGGAATGAACTAATTTTAAAAATCTACTTTAGTGTCATGGTTCATCCAGCTTCTGTGACCATACTTGAATTCAACTATTTTTTAAATTACTAGCCTCAAAATTTTCATCTTTCCAAGTTTATACTCAATTAAATGTGAGCAATATTGGGGAATTTTTTTAACATTGTCATTTTTATTTGAGAGAGAACTCATTGAGACTATAGATGGCTAACTTCTAGGGCTCCAGACTCTCAAATTAGTTTGAAATAAGATATAGATGCAGGAAAATGGATGGCAAGAAGACTTCTGCATTCTCTCTCAGCTTAGAGAAAGTAGTATAAATTTCAGAGTTAATATCTTCCTTATGTCCTTTAAATCCCATCTTCTTCCCCATTCATGGTTACAACTAGATACACTATGTGTATAACAATTGGTGAAATATTTTGAAAGTAGTTAGGATGACCAGAGTTGTGTCAAACATTCAAATTGAGAGATTAGCCTGGAAGGGTAAGGCGAGGGTTCTTGAAGGACTTCGTACCTCAATGAAACCTTCACCCCTATAACAGAGAATCTGTGCAATGCCTATGACCTTGTAATGTTTCAAGTAACACTTTTACCACAGAAGATGTGATATTTACATTTTAAGTAACTTCATGGGCCATCACCCCATGTGCCACCTCATGGGGGCACTGGCAGTTTGAAAATAGGGAATATGATAGACACAATAAAGCTTTCTCAAAGAGACTGATAAATATCCACCTCTGCCCTCTTTATGCCTGACATATTTATACTGGTAAGTGCAAACTCATGTAATCCTCCTCCAGGGATGTCATTTACTTGAATCATATTCTCAGTAGATTTAATATCGCTGGGTTAACAAAGCTGTATTTTCTCAGAAATTTCCGAACTTTGAAATGTTATGTTAGCATGAGGAAAAATCACCTTACACACTCATTTAATAGATTTTCAAATTTTGTAGCATATAATAACTTGAATTGATATGAACACTGAGATACTTAAATTTATGAGGTTAATTACAGACTTATGCACATGGATGACACCTTTTTTCCAGTCACTACATTGGTGTATGCACAGAACTGCTGTCTTTATCATAGTGATAAATCATCTAAGAAACAGATGAAGTTAACTTGGACATTTTACAACATAAGGGAGCTCATGTTCCATCAACCTTTGAGATTGCTCGGGTTGACTGGGTTGCCAGTTAGGAAATGTATGATCCCATATGCTTGTACACTGTTGTGCTTAAACCCAAAAATAGTTCAATGTTAACCTTAAGTTGAAGTTTAGAGAAACTAGGCATGAGATCCATTTTATCTAACTACCATTATTGCAGGCAAGATCCCATAGAATTATTGAGAGCTAGTAGTACAAGCTTGGTGCACTGCAGTGGAGGTCTATGGCAAAACCATGAAAAAATCTAGTGCCTTCAGTTTGTTTAAGGATTAAGAATTGTCAAATTTCGAGAAACTGTAGGAGATGCTGCAACAGTAACTTTTAACAGAGTCATCCACTAATATGTATTTCAATGCAACAATTTCAGAGTGTAAAAATCATTTGCCTGACAGGGATTCGAACCTGAATCCCTCCAGTTAAGAATTGACAAACCATTGGGTGTAATTTCTATTGCTCCACTGTTGTGTTCTTAGATCAGCTTACTTTAGATTTGTAGTATCCACTCCTATTTACGGTATGAATGTGAATACTTTCTTCTCATGATTTATTTGGGAGTGCTGTGATATATTGTAACTTTAAGGTAAATTCATAATTATAAGTCATAATTATAATTATGACTTACAAGTAGAAATTCATTACATACATTAAGCAGTAAAACAGTAATTCATTTCATAATTATAAGTTAGAGAAGTCTAAGGGAGCTGGTATTATTCTAGGTTTGAAATCCAGATCCAAACTACTTCAATATTATGCATCAATATATTTAATAATAAGATATTTGGCTTTCATAGTTCAAGAATGTTAATGTCTTTAAGCATGCTACAAGGTTTTTTAGTATAACTAACCCAATCCATAACAGCTGCATGTACAACTCATTAATGATGATCCTTATGAGGTATTATGGTTTAGTCCTTAACCTCTCCTTTAACTACAACATGTTATCTGTTTAGTTGGATTTTATAAATGCTAATGCATCATTTTCTGTGTTTCGAAGTAAAATAAAGAAAATTTCAATAGTAGTCATGTCATGCATACTATAACAGATAAATATCGCCAAGTCTTAGCTTTAGAGATGAGTTAATCTACCTATCAAAATCTCTGTTTTATAGGCTGCCTGTTCTCAGTAAAAGAATTTTGTAAAGTGATAGTAGCCTCAGTGGGGATATCAGAATGCACAGAGTCTGTTCACAGACTGCCTCTCTTTCTCTTCTCATTTCAACATTCAAGATTACTGGATGGATTTTGTAATTTCTTTTAATTTTTTCCATCTCTGTCTCCTCTTTTAGACTGTGCCTTCATTTCTTCCTTTTTTTAATTTCCCATCTAAGAGAACTTGTTCCCATCTTATTAAGAGCTTGTAGAAACTGTGATGGTTTGGGATGGAGTCAATGAATATTGACATGGAAGTAATGGAAAATACAAATTGTCATATTTGAATAATGGTATTTTCATATCAAAGGGAAATTCATTAAATGGTAAATTCTTGTAATGTGTACCACACTTAGATCACAACTACAATGAAGCAATTTGAAATGGAATTGTAAAGAATGATTTTATATCAAACCATTTGTTAGTGTCTGGAAAATAATGTAGTTTTACAAAGGCACATTCAAATTCCTATTCACTTTTTACGTATATGGAATTGAATATGATCTAAACTCTAAAAGCTTTAAGACCTGAAATGTTCTTAAGATTAAACATGGTCCATGCCCTTGTTGTTATTTCTATTCCTATTCTTTGAGATTTCTGTGATATTGGTTCCATCTTTGTTCTCAGGTTTCCACCATGTAAGCTGACATTGGTAGACAATAGTTTTAGTTTAACAGCTAGAATGTCATATCAAGGTTTAATTGCTACAGTTTTTGCAGCACTGTCATAAGGCAATTTGGGTTGTTACTATAGTGATTGACTGGCTGGAACACTGTTCCACACATGCCAAAGGGTATGCCTTTTCTGTTGAAATTTTACTGTGTTTTTATTCTCAATTACTTCTCTTATGAATGATAGATAGTATTGCTTCTCCTTTTACTCTAGCCCCTTCAACTTTTGTGCACTAGGTTGGTCTGTGCCATACACAATTAGCAATGGCAGATTTAGGGTTCATTTCTATTTTGTGTTCTTTAATTTGAATATTCAAGGCCTCTCATCTAGAACTTCCCAAAATAGTATGGCTCTCAGTATTCATCTTTCTGTAGACTTGTGGATTTTTTGGTGTTGGCCAAGTTTGCCCGCTGTTTTCAAGCAAAGGAATTGGGATGTCAAGATTTCTCAGGACACAATATTTTTGTTGGTTTCTACAGTGATAGGGATAGTGATGTATGCTTTAGACTCTTAGTCCCTTGGCCTCTTGAGCCTTTTGAGCCCTATCCCTTGAGAGTAATAATAATCCCCATATGTATAAATTGTTCTCTTTCAAAATAAAGTATGGTTTTTGAGATTATTTAAAATTTTCTTTGTGAATCAATCCCACTACTTTTAAGGTTCAAAAGAATTCTTTTGATAAGAAATTTTGTGTTACTTTACCAATGTTGAATTACATCTATGTTTGGCAAGGTTCATAAATAATCATTGGTTGTAAAACTTAGTAATATAACTTCTAATTACCTCTTTAAGGATTTAACATAGATTTTCAAATGATAAACTAGTCTCTAACCTTAATGCATCCATGTTAAATACCATAGGATTTTGAACATGGTGGACTCTTTTCTCATTTAGCAGAAACTAAGCATTTGATTACTGTGGGTTTTTGGTACTACTGGATGGAGTATTAGGATCAAGTGCTTGTTATTCTCTTAGCCTGAATGTGTGAATTGTACCAGCCTAGTAGTAGCTTAATCTGGTGAACTAAACTAGTAGGGGTTAGTTGGAGGATGAGTCATACCATCACTCTTCAAAAAATTAATGTAGTGGTAGTTATAAAATATTTTAGTTTAATAAATAGGATTTTGCTAATTCATTTGAAACTGATATAAAAATGGGTTATCCAGCAGTAAATGAAAATATAATGAGAAACATTATTTGGTTCTATGATTGTTTTATTTTATGTTCACCCTCTTTCCTCTCCCTGTCTCTGGATCACTCATTTGATTGGATCATGAAACCCAACAGAACTTTGTGATGGAGACAATGTAAAATAGCTTGCTTTTTTCCATATTTTCAGAACTCCTTATGCACCAAATGCATATATTTTATAGTACTTTCAGATCATTAGCATTTCCAAGTTTCATGTGAAGTGAAACATATGGATGTAGTAATGTGGCAGACCTGAACCAGGTGTTTCTGTAACTTATTGTAGCCATTGGGGTACTGACTTTCATTATTTTAAATGAACTTGAGCATATAGTTGCAGTAGTATTAATAAGGATGGCCCATCTACATGTTTTTGGAACTAAGGGAAAAACTCCTTTGGCCATAAATGGGTATGGAACCAAACATTGTGAATAAAAAATTAAAACAAGGTGTGAAATGTGTGGAAAAATGGTTTTTCTCTAAAAAAATCTTAACAATTAGCTCAGTTCATGAGATAAATACACTTTGTATTTTGTAAATATCAATAATCCACACATTTTGCACAAAAGTTAGCAAAATTTACAATAAATTAATAATATACATAAGGTACCAGTGTTAAAATATCCTGCAAATATTTTTCTTTTTATTCAGTGAACCAGAAAATGGTACTGCTGGTGCAGAAGATTTTCTCATCTTTAGTAAGTTCTGGTCCCAACCAATTAATATTTTAACTAAAAAGATTGATATTTTCTGTTAGGAACTTATGAAGGATAAAATCATCTTAATTAAAGTTATTATTAAGTTTTATGGGACTTAAAACTTGGGAAGAAAATATGTGGGTACGCATGCAGACCTATGTGAGAATGAAAATGTATCTAAATCTTGTTCTTGCCGTAAACTTTTTATTTCTAAAATTTTTTTGTAGAAAATGTTTGAACAATTATTTGATAATTTATATCAAGTAACCAACTGTTTTATGAAATTACATCAACAGCAGAGAGTTAGGGTAATTAGCAGTAGTCAACCAGTCAAAGTAGATTTTTGATGGATCCATAGGAATACTCCTCTGTTAATCAACACTCAACGCCACACTAAACAATGTAATGGCATACCTAACAATCAACCATATTTTAACTTTGCTTACTATTATTGCCAAAAGTCTATAGGCAGCCACTGGCATTCTAAAAATTTCGGGCTGTGATAGTTACAAGTCACTGTAAGAGACAAGAGTACTTTTCAGCCATAGAATGCAATAAATGTAATTCTTCATTTTTAACCCAATTCTTGATATGCTAATAACTGCCTTGGGTCTTTTGAAAATTATAGTGCATTCAGATTCCGTTAATGTCATCTCACACAATTGATTGCTTTCTCCCTCTATCTTGCATACTCAACATTCTTCCTCCAACAAATCTTCAGCATTCCATTGCCACTCAGTAGAGCCTGCATATTTTTTCCTGTAGTTTTCCAATGTCCCCAATATCCTCACTCCTCCCATATCTATTACTTCTTTGTTTCTTTCCCAGACCTTATTTTCTCCATAGCCACTCCTCAAAAGCTTCTAATCTGCCTGCCATTTGACCTACACAATAAAGTTTCTGTGAGCCATACAAAATTATACTCCATGAAAAAGTTTGCTCTTATCTTTTAATTAAATATTTACTAATCAATCCCTCCCTTAATGTCTCACTTTTTCTTTAAATGTCCTAACTATATTACCCTATTTCATCTAAAACACTTTATCTAAAACTCTTAAATAATAGAAGAGTCCCTCCCTGACCTTCTAACTTGAAAATTTAATACAGACTTCTCTTTTCTGGAGAACATCATTACCTTTTTATTATGATTATTTATCAACTCAAATATATAACAAAAATTCTATAATGGGCTCTGCAAATATGGAAATCCTTTGGCTGGCTGAGTGAATACAGATTAATCATCTGCAAATTAGGATTGGTGAGTTCCTCACCTAGTTTCATTTCTGTCTCCAGTCCTTCACATAACTCACTTTACCATTTGCTTCTCCTTATCCTCCTATCATGCCATGCATTCTTTCTCCCCCTCAATTGTAAATTGCTCTGATTTTATCACTCCAATAATCCCCACTATTGTTCCATCTCACCTTAAACAGTTGACCATATTTCCTCTCTCAATTTCCTACTTGATGTTTTCTAACTTCTCTGTCCTCAACATCATATGAATATTCCCACTATAGAACAAAACTAATCCAACAAAGAACTAATTATGCTTAAAAAGTAGGTTAAGAGTGATGATGTGTTAAGTTAAGCCTGGATTTTCTTAAAAAAATTGATTTCTTTCAGATTCATAATGAACATATTTGTTTTCTCCCTTTGTGATCAATATGAAATTTAATTCAGGTATGGAGAGTTGATACTTGTTAAACTATGAATAAAACGTCACACTATAGGAATAATCTAGAAGCATTTGTTGTTGTTGTTGACAAGTTGAACCTGGTGATACTTGTTTAAAACAACCTTTTTTCCACAATGTCTTCAAATTGAAATCTCACATTTATTTTTATGCCAAATACACCATCTAGTAGATGTTTGTTTACTTATAAATATGTATCAAGCCTCAGAAAAGTTACATGCATAGTAAAGAATTAACATGCAAACTAGATCTTGTTTAGTTACCTTACTGAACTCATGGAGTAATTGACCTCATAATTATTTGTTAATTATTATTGGAATTATTCAATATCAATAACAGATGTAAAAGCATGATTTGAAGTATTGAGTCATGTAAGTTTAAAGAAAATTTCACGTCATTCCAATTTTTACTGCTTCACAAGCAGTCCAAGCATGTACATTAGAATATTGTGAGAATTTTCTCATTCTTTTCCCAACATTATTTCCTTCTTCATTGCGTTCCTTCTGTTTGTCTTCTTGCTCTCTAAAAAGCCTCCTCACCTCTTTTCTTTACCTGACTTACCCAAAATTATCCCTTCCATCTCAACTTTCAACAAGCAGCTATCCTTTCTCATTATTATTTTTAGTGCATTTAATTCCTTCTCAAAGTTCTTTTAGGTGAAAATGTTTAGTAATCAATGAATAATGTAGTTAATCGTGCAAGCTTTGTGGGCCATGGGATAGCATGAGTTTGATGGTATAACCTGGTCTGAGTGTGTAGGGTTTCTGTATTAGGCAAATATGATTATTTTGAGGCATTGAAATTGTGAGGTCCGGGAAATTTAACTACTACTCTGAATGAATCCATAGAAATATGTTTGTTGGAGCAGTAAATTCAAAGAAATTTACAACTTAGCTCATGGACAGCTTTGGCCCAGCCATATACATAAAATATTGTCAATTGATCTACACTATGAGCAATATTATTACAGAGTAGTTTGTTTGAGGCAGAGTATGTCAATGTTAGATTATCAAGCATTTAACCATTACCTCATGCCAAGTTGATCTTGTTGATAAAAAGTCCAATCAATTGAAAAACCTACTGGTAGAGATTTCCATTAGGAATTGCAGCTCAACAATTATTACTAAGGGGTAGATAATTCTGCTAAATCATCTATGGTGATATGTTTTCTCGGTATAAAACTAGACAGGTTTTTCAAGCAAGAAAAATTGTTTGGTATTGGACTAGATAGATATTTTTATCAAGTATTCAGCTAACTTTATGGAGTTCTTTTTTCCATATTTTGATGCAAATTTTGAGTACTGCCTGATAGTTTGTATTTAGTTGCTCCTGCAATGGATAACACTGAGCAAATGGAGATGTTATACTCATAATCCCTTGGTAAACCATATAGCCTTGCTACACCATGAAGCCTCTGTTGAACTGGGTTAACTTGGTTGAGGTAATTTTCTTTATTACTGAATGATGCTAAACATGAATTTACTCCAGTTTTCATTCTGCTATTTAATGGTAGGATCTTTGTGCGATGTGATGAGAAAGTTGTCACCAGTGTCATAATGAAAGTAAATATAAGTAATATTGCATTTGTCCACAGGGTTAAATTTCTTCAGAATAACTTCACTACCACTTTTACTTGCCTTGATCACTATTAGATTGCTATTTGTTGAGTCTATGATTAACTGTTTGAATTCTTTGCTTTTTATGTGGTTAATATACTGGGATGCTCTCAAAAAAATTTTCAAAGGATTTGCACATACCTGCGTAGTACCTATTTGCTATGTGTGAAGGGTCACTCCACAGTCTGTCACTACTGCTTCATGAGCAGCAATTTCCATCCCTTTTTTGTGGTCTTTCTATTTAGACTTTGGGAAAGAAATTTTGATGAAAGATTGTTAATTGGAAGAACTGGTCACAAGGTGAACTAAATTGGGGATGGAAAAGGTGTATACAAGTGATGGAATAGACTTCAAAGTTTCTTACCAATGTTGATTCTGCTGGGTGATGACACTGTAATGGGATCTCACATAGTCAGTGAGAGATGTAAGTTCAGAACAATGTAACATGTATTCAACAAATTCAGGCAAGATGTTGCTGATGTTCATCATTATGAGAAAAACAAAATTTGCATTTCTCCACAGATTTATTTGTAACGTACAATGCGTTTCAGTTCATCAGACCATCTTCAGGTACAAGACAAGATTCAACTTGTGATCCATGATATTTATACCTGTTTGAGGAGGGGGGGGGAAGAAAATAGTGAGGAGTAAGGTAGGCAGGGATAAAGAGAGGAAATATGGAAAACCAAAAGAAACAGGGAAACAAAAGAAATGGAGAGGTAAAAAGAGAGGGGGAGATAAACACTTGTAGTCATTATTTGAGAGGATGGTGGCAGGTAGCTGGTATGCTGGTTGAAGGAAGGAGGAAAGAATAAAGAAGGTTTGTGCAATGTCCCCTTCCCACTTAGCCAGTCAAAAGTATACTTTCTAATTTTAAAAAATCACTTTGAACTCAAAATCTTCAAATATGACCATACGTTTAAATACAATGTCATATTTAAGTTCTACATGAATAATTCAAAAACTTTGGTATTTAACAATTTTCTTGAAAATCTATAGTTTATGAAATATTGAAGGGCTCGGCTACATTTTGGATACCCTGTACATCCCCTGCTTGGAATTAAGTCATTCCTCATTGGCTATTGCTCAAGTTCTCTCTCCTTCTCCTTGCTGTCTTTATTTTATGGAGCTGAGGCTTCCATGCTTGGCTGTGGGCATATCTAAGTTGACCTTTTCAAGTATGGAAGATAAACAAAAATTTAGAGCTCTGTGAATGAATAAACTGAAAGACAATCTTTAATTTATTTTTCATAGTTTTTATAAAGAAAAGTCACTTGAGGAATTTTTTGTGATCCTTTTAGGAAAAATCCAGAATGTTGACAATTAAATTGTCAAAGAGAGCAAAGAATAATTAAAGGATTTATTGTCAGAAGGAATTTGGAAGAGGTAATGGAGTTAAAGAACTCAATGTCACTAGTTAGGGAAAAACAGTTTAGGTAGGGAAAAACTGACCTAATGTTTTAACTGGTCACCTAGGGATGATGATAGTATCAGGTTATATGATGATGCTCTGATATCTCTGGCCATATAATAAAATAATATGAATCCTTTTAAATAAATTAAATGACATAATACCAAATTCTTAGGAGGGATTAGAAGCACCAAGCTTGATTGTATTCAACAAACTCTTGCCCACTTGATTAGCCAGTTCATCCAGTAAGACAACTCAGGTAAAATAATATGAGCGACAACTGACCTGAAACTCTGAAAATGAGTTAGAACAAAAATCTGTGAAGTCACTTAACTGTAACTGTAGTTGAGATGTAATAGTTCAACTAGTCTGGACTGATTTTAAATAGATCAAACTGAACTGAGCTGTGTTTATGGTGTAGCCATGATCAAGCTGGCTTGGACAGGGGCAATAGCTGAGTGTGTCTCTGGTGCAACCAGGATTGACTTGGAGCTTAACTGAAAGACTTAGAACTCATATAGCTCTAAGATCAAAGTTATTACTTGGATTAAACCATACTATGACTGGTGTACTTTTAATTGGCAGTATTTAATAGGTTACCCATTATTAAGTAAACTATTAGTCTATAAAGAATCTAGTGAAATGGTGCTTTATTCCATCTAAATCTTACCTAAGAGTGGCTAGAGGTTAGCAGAGTGATTGGTAATTAATACCATTCTGATTATTATTATTATTAGTTAACTGATTATTTAAGGTAAGCTCTGGATGAACACAGGTTAACAGCATCACATAATGTCATTTTGGAGGTTCAAATTTTCATACACGCAGAATGTTCCTCACAATTGTTGTCACAAATTGGGAGAATGAAAATAATTTCTCATATTGATTATGTCTCAGTCAATTCCCCTTTATTTATCACTATGTTCTTGCCCAATAATAATGTGCTGTTAAAATTATTCCACCTGCATCAGAGGTAACTCCAATGGCTTATATTTATACTCAAAAGATGCTATAAATCTGCCAGAATTTTGCATACGAGTATAACCTGCATTTAATACCATTAGAAGAAAAATATCCTAAAACATTGAGATATATACCACAACTTAATTAGTGGCATTAGTATAACCATGAATATATGAATACATGGACTGACTGTGAGATGGACCATGGCCTCTGGAAATAAGGCCATATGAAGGTGTCCCATTGATGATAGTGATGTCATTTGAAGTGGGTTTAGAAACCTGTTCCAAACAGCTCAAATGAACAGTAGATGAGAGTCCAAAAAGTGTCTGGATAATTTCATGGAAGAAACTTTAATTATGTTTTTTGTCCTATTATATACGCTATTCTTCCATAATACATGGTCTGTGCAATAAATGCACTTGGGTGAATTCTTCTCGGGTCTTCCACCGGGTTAATGTCTCCATAGCTGCCGACGTTTTGATTCCCCACTCGGTCATCGTCTTCAGGGCTTCTGAGAAGAATTCACCCAACTCATATGCCGGGAAAGCACCAAATCTTTCAATAAATGCACTAACTGGTGCAATCTGACAGTCATGACGTGGACTATAGTCCCGCCCACTAGCGGCACTAGTTGCCTTAGATCCAATTATCTGTCTGTGCTTGGCAGCTCATTGAACTGTGAATATGGTGCCAGTTATGTTAGTTTCTGTTGTCCTTGTTTTTACTGTTTGTCAAAAATGGAAATTTAAGGTGAAAATGCTCAGAAGAAAACATACATTTTCAAGTGGATTAAGCATTTTAAAGATGGCCGACACGAGGCCATGGATGATGCAAGGCCGGGACGACCTTCAACCACCTGTGTTGACAGCAATATTGATCATGTGCAGTCCCTTGTCCTTACTGTTCATCGAAAAACTGTCCAAATGATAGCTGATTAACTGAAATAAGGAAAATCAACAGTGCACACTATTTTAACGGAACATGATTGATGGATCCTTCACCATAACTATGCACCTTCACAACCAGCTTTGATTGCTCGCCATTTTCTGGCAAAAAATTCAATCAACAACCTTGATCATCCTCTTTATTTGCCAGATCTTGCTGCCTATGACTTTTTCCTATTCCTAAAAAGCAAAAATGTGATGAGGAGACATCACTGGGAAAATGTGGACACAATAAAGCAGAAACGATGAGATAACTAAAAAGCCTAACTGCTGAGGACTTCCAAGGGTGCTTTAAACAGTGGAAAAGAAGATGCAATAAGTGCATAGCAACAAATTATACCAGTGTTTAAGGCCTAAGATAGCTGTGTTTAACTTTCCAGTGGATGAGGAACTTTTTTCTAAATGGATAGGTATCTGCTATTGGAAGAGATCTTTTCATTTATCTAAGAAAAATAAGGGGTATTTTTAATTATGTATCACTGTGGAATAATACTTTTGTATAACCTCCTAAAAATCATTTGATTTTTATATCTATAGACTGTATAGATAGACTGTATAGATAGACTGTATTGATTAAGAAAGGTCAGAGTGATGCAGACAATAACTGCCATCATTTGAACACAGTTTTCACCAAGAGTCAATGGAATTTCTTCATTGTATAGATAAGAGAAATACTACGGTTTCAAATGAGAAATTCCAAATTATTTATTCATGACCATGGTTTGACCACTGTGTGACATCATCATTAGGTGCCATATAGTGAAACCATGGTCATCAATAAATATTAACTGTAGAATTGCTGTGTTTCTCTTATAAATCCAATGCCATTATTTTACCTTTCAATATGTTATTGCTATCAAATAGAGATAATTAAGTTAGTGGAATGCAAATGAGATTCATGCTCTAGGTTATTTTTATTATAAGATAATCTACTGGTATCTGACCTGTAGGTTTTCAATGGACACAACTACCAAATAAATATTTCGTTTCTCCTAACAAAACACAACCCCACCCTACTCTACAACAAGCCCTTCTTTATCTCTGTGTAATCCCTTCATCCCGTCCAACATCCCTGTACTATTCCTGCCCTTTTCTCGTTTGCCCAATATTTCCCCCTCATACCACTGCCAATCAATATGCTTTTCATCCATTTCTCCTCCCTCCTCATCATTTCTCCTCCCTCCTCATCATTTCTCCTCCCTCCTCATCATTTCTCCTAGCAATACCCTCTCCTAGTCCACCATACCCAACATTTCCTCATTTGTTTTCCTTTCTGTCTACTCCACCTTCTCCATCCTCCTCCACACCCACATTTCAAAAACCACCAGTCTAAGCCTATCCTCCTGCTTCAGTGACCACGTTTCCGTGCCATACATAGCTATGCTCCATATCAAAGTTTTGATAAGTCTTTTCTTAACATACTTACTCAACGTCCCTATCATCAACTCCCTCCTCCTTGAGAAATCCTCTTTGCCTAGCGCAATTCTTCTCCTTATGTCCCTACTACTTTGACCATGTTGGTCCAAAACACTTCCGAGTTATGTAAACTGTTCCACCTGCTCTATTTTTTTCCCTCCTATTTTAATGTTTAGCTTGGCCTTTTTCTTTCTGGGAAATCACATAACCTTTGTTTTATTCACATCCCATATCTATCGTGCTGACTTTCCAATTCACTCAGCAATGCTTGCATCCCCTTGGCTGACTGACAAACTAATGCTTGGTTCTCAGCAAACCTAACTGATTCTATGAATTCCCATCCGACTTTTATTCCTACCCCCAGTTCTGTCCATGTCTCTTTAATTACTTCTTCAACATATGCATTGAACAGCACCAGTGATAAGGGACAATCCTGCCTTATACCTCTTCCTAACACTGCCCATCCGAACTCTCCGTTCCCCACTCGCATCTGAACAGCCTGAGACATGCACAGGTTACGGATCAGTCCCCTGTCCCTCCAATCTATTCCTATTTTCTGCAATATACTCATTAAGTTTTCCAATTCACTCTATCAACCAATGTAACCTTTACCGTTTTGCAGAATAGGAACTAACACTGCTCTCACAGTCTCCTGGCCAGATTCTTTCCTCATAGATACTACAAAACAATCCATATGGAGTCTTCCTTCCACATTTTCCTAAACATTTCAGTAGTTCTGCAGGAATGTTGTTTACCCCCATGGCCTTATTTGGTTTCATCTCCCTTAATGCCCTTTCTATCTCATCATTGAGTATGCCTTGACTTAAGCTGTCTTCATCTACGTAATTTTCCTTTTCTATGTCTAACCTTGCTGGTCGAAGTTCTTTACCATACAGTGCTTCTATATATTCCTTATAATCATCTAATCCTTTAGCTTGTTAAGTCAAGATTGTCACAACTTTTTATTGAACATCCCATTCTGGCATAGTTGTGACATGCATGGTTTTTTCTAATGAAAAATAAAAGCGTGACAATTTTTAAAAAAATGCCCTTTGTTATTCAATTTTCCATGAAATCTTTCATTCTTCATAGAGCTTGAGTTTCTTAAGGCATCGCAAATTAATTAAATGGCCCTTGTTTATTCAGCTATTTCAGTTGGTAGTGTGGGTTTTGATGAATAGTGTTTAATTCTATATAATTTGTAAGTTTAAACAGCTTATTCTAATAAATAAGTTAAAAAATTTTCATTTTCTCAGATTTCATTCATTTTTCTGGGGAATAAGTGAAGATGTGTCAAAAATTAGTGCTAAATTGTGCGAAAAAACCTTAATCGGCATTAAATGGCAGTTTTCATCCCTCAAAAAATTTCAAGTACCATATATATTCATGCCATTTTTTTCTATGCATTCTAGTATGCATGCACATTAAAATCTCATTGGGTTTTAAAGAAGTAAATGGGAATAATTTTTCAGCCAACACTTCACCATAGGCTAGCATGTGTCCAGTTATAAATGTTGCTGGTTATTTGGAGATAGTGCAAATAAATCATGAGAAATCACCACATTATTTCATTCTACTTTGTCTATCTTATTTCTGTATATTATACTCAATTCAATTCTCTTGAGTAAATAATGTGTCTATGTTTTTTGCAGAAATTAATGATTAATGATTAATAATACATTATTATTGGAAACTTAGTTCTTTGACTTGTATTGCAACCACAGTATTTGATAACCTTGAAATGTGCAAAAATCAGGATTCGAAATATTATTTTTAATGTACAGAATAACAGTACACTGAATGGCAATAGAATGTCTTAAGAAAATGTTTGTGCAGGTTTAAGATACAATTTTCTTAATTTATAGGAGGTTAATTGGCAATCATATGGCAATAAAATTTTGTTTTTATGTGGGTAGATGGATTTGAAATTGAATGTTAAAAATATTTCATAATGGAGATTTATTACTGATCTGATAATATAGGATGTCCTTCGTAAACCAATATTTTCTGCATGATTTGTTTGAGCTAGGATTTATTTACATGATGGGGAAAGGGTTTTTTTGAAAAATAACTTTAGCACAGTCTGGACCAATTTTTATATAGATCAATTTCAATCTGCCCAGTCCAGTTACAGCTACTTCAAATACACCATAGTAAAAGAATCACTCTACATAGATTAGATACAGCCCAGTTTTCAGGTCGGTTTCAGTGCATGTTAGGAGTATTAGTTTCAGTGTATATTGCATAGTAATGGCATTTTACCCGAGTGAAAATTTACTGCCCAAGTAAAGGGAGTAATTATATTTGACCATTAATGAAGATAATTAGAGTGAAGGTAATCATTATATTTTATCATTATTGATGATTCTTTCTAATAATAAATTGGAAAATTATCTCTGACTGTGACAAGAAATGAAAATTAAATGAGTGTGTAAGGTTGCCAACATTTCAATGTCATTCCAAGTACAACATCCCCTACTAAAGATTATGATTTGCCACCAGCAACTTATGGTAGGTTTTTTTGCCGCTATACCACAAGAAAAACCAAAGAATTGTACAAAAACAAGGCTAGCTTTCCTTATTATAAATCAAATAGTTCCTTCCAAAGGGACTAACTTGCTGCCTAACATACTGTCCCCACTACTAGAAACGATCTTGCTGCACCGGCATGCTGATGATTGCAAGTGAAGAAAAGGAAGATATGTACTCCAGATAAGTAACTTCTAGTTACTGTAGTAAAACGAGGCAAAATAGGACATTTCCCGGTCATGAAAAATGTGATTTAAACCCTGGTAGCAGATAGATATAAGAGAAGACTCGTTTTGAGGAGAAGAAATAAGCTGGTAAAGTCATGGATAAATGTTGTCGAAGTTTTTCCCAAGAAAATTAATTTTCTGAGTCTCGGAAACCATAAAATATACACTAAAATATTTATTAATTTGACACAGGCGAAGGAAGAATGCAAGGGAATGACAGTATGGAATGCATTGTGAGAGATATTAAAATCAAAATTTGTTGACTGCGGAGTGCATTAGAGGTGTGTGAACAAAACTACTGCCGAGATTACAACTAAATTCAATCACACGTCGACTGGCTAAAACGGACTAGTGAAAACCAACAGCGAGTTAAGTGTCCTTAGAATCACTTGGAAGACCCTTCTGACACTGTTGGTAACTATAAGTAATTCCGATCGAATTTATTTGAAAAAATACTTCTTAAGCAACCGAGTATGTTATTATACTCTCGAGTGAAAAATCGTTTCATAACCAATGGGGTTTTTATTATTTAACGTGCCAAATATCAAAACAGATGTAGCCAGGTGAAATTGCGTGATAACCTATAGTTAAACAAAAAAATTTATTAAAATATTGAATAGTTTAAGGAGATAATAAAACAATATAAAACGGTAGAAGTCAAGAAGATAAGCAGCATTCACCACCGACACACTTGCCCTGGAAAGAGAAACCACTGGCAAGTTCACATAAAATCATATATCAAGGAATTCTTTGAAAGATTGAGTTATACTTACCGCTAAGCTCTTCGTAGAGAATATTTCGGGGGCATAAAAATGTTAATCTATTCACAAATTATATAAATTCATAGTTATCAATTATATTCTAATTTTTAATTGTTGGATTATTTTCTGGGTCAAGGATGGGATTTTTGCCACTCCATGACTACAACATCTTTCTCAAATTTACGTATAAAAATGTCGGAGCACTTACTTCTTTGCGCCATAGACATTACAGTCGGTGATTGCAGCATTGACCTGGTTATTCCTCAGACCCTAGAATATATTATGTTTAAGTTGATCACTGATATTTCGTTCTGCCAACACAGGTTTGGTATGGTTCTTTCAAATACTTGCACATGAATAAGGAGTTTTAGAACACGCGAAACTGACGTCATAATAGTGGAATTTTCGAGAGAGAGAGAGAGAGTTGGAGAAAGATTTTTTGATAAGTACTGGAATTTTTTTATTGAGGGGAGAATGTTACCTAGTTAAGTGGATTACAGGAAGGAAGAGCTTGGGCTTGGATGAGCTTTTGTGGACAGAGCACAAAGAACTGAAGAAGTTCATAATAACAGGCGAACAAGATAAAATCCACATGGGACATAATATGTTCATTACGGATAAATTCCTAATTTACGATACAATAGTTGCATGTTTTAAACAAAATATAACACTTATGGGTAGACCACCCATTGGTAATAGATGAGTTGCTGTTGTCAAATGACTTTATATGATCTCTTCATGTATTTAAACGAAAGGATAACAAATGAGGAAGTACTGGAGATGGTGGGTGAGGAGAGGGGTTTGTTGGGGGAAATCCTATGGAGGCAGGAAAAATGGATGAAGGGCGTATTGAGCGGTAGTGGAATGTTGAAGAAGCTAACAGAGGGGAGAATGTTGGGCAAGCGAGGAAAGGGCAGAAACAGGATAAGGATGTTGGACGGGATGAAGGGAGGAAAGAAGTACATAGAGATGAAGAGGGACCTGATGTAGATTAGGTTGCTAGATTGGGTTTTGTTTGGAGTTACAAAATGTTTATTTGATAGTTGTGTCCATCCAAAAACCTTCCTTAACCGGTAGATTACCTAATAATAATAAAACATTTAAAATACCTAATCTCTTCCTCTTACTTGTCTACTTTAATAAAGCGCTACTTTACATCAAAGTTTTCAATAGTTGCGGTATCATTATCTGCGCATTCGCCCTCATATTTATCGTCCCCTCTCTTTCCTCGTAGTAAGTACTTTTCTCTTTTGTTAGTTTTGTCCCCACCACTTTCTAATGCCTTAAGTGCATCCCTTTACGCTCCACTACCTTTCTAAAAGATCGAGTTACCTAATTGTTCTACACTCGACTTTAACATTAAAGTCTAGATAAACTTTCCCTTTACTATGTCTCTTTTTCAATGTCTGGGTCATCACCGGTTCCCTCCTTTCCATTAATGCCTCTTTTGTCGTCGATATTCTACTGATGAACCAAACACTATCTCTCTCTAGCTCCTAACGCCCTCTCTTTAACTCGTAGTGCAGTCAAATTGGATGGGTGTTTACCATATGGCGCAGTGGTTATCGTTTTGAAACTATCATCGAAAATTTTTAATTTTTGGGGGTGAAAAATTATAATTTTTCTAGCACCACAAAAGAAGACAATGAAGGAAATTAGGAAAGGCAGAGGAACTGTGACGAAATTAATATGAGAATCCATTTCAACAATTTCAGAGCGTAAAAATCATTCGCCTTGACCGGGATGATTGTTACGCCCTGAAATTGTTGCAATGAAATGCATGTTAGCGGATGACTCCGTTAAAAGTTACTGTTGCGGCATCTCCCGCCGTTTCTTGAAATGAGAGTCCATTTTTATGTATCACTGTAACAACTTTAGAACTAATGTGCAAATCTTAAAAATAAAATGTTTTCTGTACAAGAGAGATAAAAAAACCTCCGGAAATTTGTGAACTTCCATGAAGGTAAAACACTTAAAAATTGAAAGTCGAACTTTTTAAAGGTAAAAATTTATTTTTTTTACATTTAAGACCGTAATCATTTCACATATAATATTGCAATTACGGAGCTGGGCCGAAGGAAGTACAAAGAGTTAAATAATAAATCGAGACCACTAACAAATAGAGCAAAAGAAGCGCAGTGGAAGACGCAGTGCAAGGATATGGAAAGTTTGCTGAGGAAGGGTAAAATTGATACATTATGCAAGAAGGTTAAGACTCTGACGGGAAGTAAGAAGGGAAGATCTATCCTAACAGTTAGAGATAAGTCGGGTCAGATAATAGTTGACACTGAAAAGATCAGTGATGAATGGGATATGTATAAGAACTGTATTGTAAAGAACCTAGGACCACAAGCTTAAACATAGAAAGAGAATATGACTTAGACGGAGATAGCTTAGGACCAGGCATACTTGACGATGATAAATTAGAAAGAGCTTTAAGGAAGACAAAATTAAGCAAGGCTGTGGGGCTAGACAACACTGTTTCGGAATAACTAAAAGGTTTAGGAAAATGCGGGAGGAATGGTTCATATGGACTGATTCGTAGCATCTATGAGAAAGTAATTTGGATGGAAGACTTTGTAAGGTCAGTCTTAGTTCCTATTCCGAAAAAGGTAAATGTTACATTATGTGAGGACTAAAGAACAATAAGTTTGATTTCCCACGCAGCTAAAGTTGTACTCAGGATCATCAATGAAAGGATGGAGGGCAGGGCAAATGATTACTTAGGGAATGATTGGTTTGCGTTTAGGAAGGGGAGAGGCACCCGTGATGCCATTGCAGTAATGAGATCACTAATCGAGAGGAATATAGAATACAATCAGGACGTTTTTGCCTGTTTCGTAGATTTCGAAAAAGCGTTTGATAGAGTCAATTGGGAAAAACTAATGAGTATATTACAGAAAATAGGAATGGATTGGAGGGATAGACTGATCCACAACCTGTACATGTCTCAGACCGCTCATGTGCGAGTGGGAAACGGAGAGCACGGATGGGCAGTGTTAGGAAGAAGTTTAAGGCATGGTTGCCCATTATCACCGGTGCTATTTAACATATATGTAGAGGAAATGTTTAAAGAGGAATGAGAAGAATTGGAGGTAGGAATGAAAGTCGGAGGGGAATTTGTACAATCAGTTAGGTTTGCTGATGACCAAGTTTTAGTTTGTCAGTCAGCCAAGTGGTTCCAAGGATTGCTGAGTGAATTAGAAATTCAGCGCGATAGAGGATGAGAATAAAGCAAAGGTTATGAGATTTTCAAGAAAGAAAAAGGCTATGCTAAACATTAAAATAGGAGGGAAAAATAGAGCAGGTAGATCAGTTTACATATCTCGGAAGTGTTTTGGACCAACATTATCAAAGTAGTAGAGACATAAGGAGAAGAATTGCGCTAGGCAAGGAGGCTTTCTTAAGGAGGAGGGAGTTGATGACGGGGACGTTGAGTAAGTATGTTAAGAAAAGACTCATCAAAACTTTGATATGGAGCGTGGCTATGTATGGTACGGAAGCGTGGTCACTGAAGCAGGAGGATAGGCTTAGACTGGTGGTTTTTGAAATGTGGGTATGGAGAAGGATGGGGAAGGTGAATTAGACAGAAAGGAAAACAAATGAGGAAATGTTGGGTATGGTGGACTAGGAGAGGTATTGTTAGGAGAAATGATGAGTAGGGAGGAGAAATGGATGGAAAGCATATTGATCGGCAGTGGCACGTTGTGGACTGTGATAGAGGGGAAATATTGGGCAAACGAGAGAAGGGCAGGAATAGTATAGGGATGTTGGACACGATGAAGGGAGTACACAGAGATAAATAAGGGCTTGTTGTAGAGAAGGATGTTGGACTGTGTTTTGTTGGGAGAAAAAAATATTTATTTGGTAGTTGTGTCCATCCAAAACCTACCTTTACCGGTAAATTATCTTTTATAATAGTCATTTCACGAACATACACCCATATCCATTTGAATATATAACTTATAATGACCGCAATAAACTAGTAGGCAGTTGGATTTCATCATCATAATATAAAATTTTGACTTAAGTAGGTGCCATCTCCCCGCCTCCACCTTCAATTTACTTTGATCGACTTCTCGGCACCATCTCAACTTTAGAAAGCTATGCGGAACGGTTCCGGGTGATAAGCTTCAATGCGACTTAAAAGTATTACGATTATTCTGGAACGAAACTAAAGGATCAAATAGTTTCGCTCCGAACCGAGACCAATTTCAAATTGAAGGAGAAAGGACCTTTATGGTTTTGTTCCGGAACGAAGTTATTGGTCAGGTTCTTTTTCGAATGACGACCCTTCTGACTCCTCGAAATGGCTCTGTCTTCACTCCGCTCAGAAAGAGTATTGTCCCCCCTAAAAAGCAACATTAATGGTAGAGCCCTGTGAAATATTGTTCAATATAATGGAAGTAAACATACACCATTTATGAATAAGATTAGAAGAATAGAGAACATGCCATACCGGCGTACATGATTTCCGTGTGTAGGAACCCTTACTGTTTAAACTCAAGTTTAGAAGAATTTGACATCAAAATGAAGGGAGTACACAGAGATAAAGGAGGGTTTGTTGTAGAGTAGGATGATAGGTTGTGCTCTGGTAGGAGGAACGAAATATTTATTTGGCAGTTATGTCCTTCCAAAGCCTACCATAACTGGATTTTCAATATTTTGTGTACATTCATCAGTTTAAATATACAAGGAACGTAGCTACGGTCGTGAATCAATGTGAACAAAAAATACTGGGACCGTAAACTTGAATGGCACTAAATAGTAATAATAATAATAATAATGATAGTAAAAAATTAAAAAATAAATAAACTAATAATAAATAATAATAATAATAAATAATAATAATAATAAATAATAATAATAAATAATAATAATAATAAATAATGATAAATAAATAAATAATAATAATAAAATTTTAAAAAAACACCACACTCACACAAATTCGAAACAAATAATTAAAGTAATAAAATAATAATAAAATAAATAAATAATAATAAAACAAACTTACAACCACTCGATCACTAGGGTGAGTTACGAAATAACTTTCACTCTCGTGAATCACATTAACACACACACTCAGGGTTTGCAAGGATTTCTCCTATGTCAGTGACCCGTCAATCACACAAATAAATGAAAATTATTAAAGGATGTAAAGAAACAAAACAACTTACGTGAATACACAGTCACTCAATCACTCAGATATGCTCGAAAACATTGACCTTTGTGATTCACATATACTCACACGTTCAGGGTTTACCAGGATACCTACCAGGCCAGGGACCCGCCAATCACTGGGTCAATCACTGGATCAATCGGGTCCCTGGCCTGGGAGGTTCATCCATTCGAATCCATTCATACATTCATCAGTTCGAATACCATTCTTGATATTAATTTTCATATTAATCTCATAAGAAGTTTATTATTAAACTCTGTTTTTAAACTCTGCATTTTAAACTCTGTATCCAAAATTGTCGTCCTAGAACAACTACTTCGCAACAAACCTCCTAACTATTACGTTTGAAAAAATGTTAAATACGTACAATATTCATTTAGTAAAATTATACCCCATAAAGTTTCTTTTGCGTATTGATTGTTTTACGGTTTTTAAGTAGACGTTAAAAGCGAACGTAAAAGGATGAGTTATTTACAAGAAAATAAATTAGACCAAATCAATTATAATTAATGCTGTTTAAAGGCAAAAGGTCCATTGTGTTAAATAAAGTGATAGACAAGTGGAGTACGATCAATATAAGGTCTGTTCAAAAAATTCGAGACATTTTTGAACCGACGCTGCCTTAGAGTGAATAAATGTGTTTTCCGTCATAAACTTATGACATTATTAAGATGGAATTTCACCTTAAACCTATGCACTCAATAAAGTAGTTTTAACTATTTAATTAAATTATTACAATTATGATATTTTTGTGCGATGATACCAAAAATACTATCTCATTGGTCGATAAAAAGTTCACTTTTGGTCAAATATCATATGATAACGAACAATCATTATCACATGAGCTTTAAAAATGTAAAATTAGATCATCAAGACTGTTTCAAGGATGCACTCTGGTAATAGTGGATGGAATGATCACATACTAAAAAGTGCGCAGTCCACCATTTGCATGTATATTATAAATCTAGTGAAAGACGGCTTGTAATGGCATCGGCTCAAGTACGTGCGACGTAATGGGGGATGCCTATACATCCAGGATGAAGCAAATTTTGGCTCGCGATTTTTTAGATTACGAGAAATTCTTATTTTCGGGAATATGTGGATTTTGGGAGATTTTTTCAATGATAAACAGTACTGATCTGAAAAAATAATATTTTAAATAATTTTCTCAGTGCTATTTACTTCCCCAAAGGTTGATGTTTTTCCTTACCACACTGACAATAACAATGGATCTGTTACCATCATCAGATAGTGAGATTATCTTGAGCTCTATATTGAACTTATGTATTTCAACTTTTCCAATGACTATTTGTGATATCAATTATAGACTTGGTAGATTTCTCTGTTGCTTCCCATTACTTGGCGGCAATTCCTTGGATTTATTAACACGAGAGTGAAAAGTGGTTTTTAACAATATTCAAATAATAAATCAAAAGAGAGATGGTACTTTTTTCCACACTTTATTATTTAAAGTGTGGAAAAAAGTAACATTTCTCTTTTGATTTATTAGAATGGATTTCCACAAAGTGAAGCCTGAAACCATCGATTTTATCAATATTCAAATATATTAACTACCATCAATTACTCGCTAGGAGAGGGTTCTACCCGCACTGGAATCAAATAAATGAAAACAAAATCACTGGCTCGAAGAAAATTAATTTTATCTAGAACATTACACGTTCGTTTTCTCATATTCTGCCACAACCCTGGAAAATACATGCAGCCATATGCAATACCTTCAATGCATTCTTCAATATTTCAGGAGAATTGAAAATAAAAAGGATCTGCAGGAAAATTGACACCCATATTGCTACTGCTCTGAATAGCTCACTGCACCTGGCTGCGAATGACTGTAGTCAACAGGAGAGGAAACCGCCAGACAGCAATTATTATTAGGTAATCTACCGGTTAAGGTAGGTTTTTGGATGGACACAACTATCAAATAAACCCAATCCAGCAACCTAATCTACATCAGTTCCCTCTTCATCTCGGTGTACTTCTTTCCTCCCTTCATCCCATCCAACATCCCTATCCTGTTCCTACCCTTACCTCGTTTGCCCAACATTCTCCCCTCTATTACCCTCTTCAACATTCCACTACCGCTCAATACGCCTTTCATCCATTTTTCCTGCCTCCATAGGATTTCTCTCAACAAACCCCTTTCCTCACTCACCATCTCCAGTACTTCCTCATTTCAGACAGCAATGTATTAATGGAAATGCAGATGAAAATTTTAAAATGAGACCCAATCAACATGGAACATATTTACAATCAAATGTGTGTTTATAATGAAATGAAAGTTGAAATGTTGTAAAACCCAGTATACTTGCATGGAAAGCAGACACTAAAGTAGTTGACTTTGGAAAGCAGACACTAAAGCAGACACATAATCATAAAGTAGTTGACTTCCTAAATACATGCATGAAAGGTAAAACAAACTGAACTAGGTACTGACTTAATAGGAAACACTAAACGTAGGTTAAAAAAATATTTTGGCTCTAAAATACGGCTTGTATTCTTCAACTTAACTTTCTAATAACTTCATGATGGAGAAAAAATTCCATTCCTACCTACTAAGAAGCCAGGTAACCATCACGACATTTACGTGACCGTGTTTTTAGAGTGAATTCGACGCGTGGGAATGGCATTCCTGCCGAGAGATCATGTTAAAGCGAAGCTTATGCGTCGTCATTTAGCCGTGAAATTCACGTTTAAGACCGAAGGAGGAACGTGAAAATCAGCAGGGAACTGCTCGAACAAAAATCATTGCCACATAGAATCATACCAGAGGGAAAAAAAGGTAAGCTTGTAAAAAGAGTGACGCATTGACCATGTCTTATTCAATGGAATTCCTCATATCCCCGTGAAAGTTCCAAGAGAAGTTCATCATTATTTGATTGACATTAAAAAAGTGGCCTTCACATCACGGACTGGCACGGGTGGTTCAAAATTGTTTCTAAGTTATGATCTCTTTGATGGAATTAGAAAGAGCATAATAACTCATGGTTTGTGTTGCTCTGAATTCGAATTCACATAGTTAGTGAAAAACCAATAAGTCAGAAAATTAACTAATTATACGTTAATGAACACAAAGATTATCAACATTTAAACGCAATTGGCAAGCGTAAGCTTTTCTCCACTTGAAACGCTTTAAACAAACGGAGTGATACGTTCTTATGATTCCTAACGTGGTATTTTTATAACATTGTGACAGATTCATTCTTTTGGAATGAAACCACGCAGTGAATTCTGATAGAATATCACCGAAAATTAAGGAGTTTCTACAAATCAGAGATCTGACAAGTTGCGAAAATTTTGGTAGAAAAAAGGGCGCGATAATTTTGTAGATAAATTACCTTTAACGGTGTTTTATTCTAACCCAATTATTTGTCAATTGTAAATATGATTTTCTTTACATTTATTGTCAGCGAGGCCTCTGGCTGCTACTCTCATCCAGATCGAGACAAACAAAATAGTTACAATGCTTTACTTCCATTCAAACGAATCAGTTCGCGTTTTATCGCCTAATGCAATTCGTGAAATCGGCAATCACAGTTTCTCAACGAAATGAGATAAATGGTATTTGTCAATTCTTTACTAATTAATTGAATGGTTTATGAAGATTTTAGTCTCAACTTTTGCGGTCTCAGAATTATTTAAATTGTATTTAAAACGCTTCCTCCATAAAATTATCATTTTTGCTACCAGTAAATTTCGCGTAATTATGGCGTACAGATAACGTTACCACAATTTCTTTACATCGTGACTTGAAATGTTCCAGATGCGACAAAAATAAAAATAACTAAATAATAAATAAATTTTAAGAGCGCATGCATTAGAATTTAACATATTTCGTGTAATTTTTATCAAATAAAAAAAAACAATTCCAATTACATCCAGATACACTTGCCAGAACACATTAATGAGCTCATTTCCTCCACAACGTGGAAATGATAAGGACATACATCACGTATTAACTGAGAATTCCAACTTGATTATAGCATTAGAATATGAAGAATTACATTACAAAATATTAAGTTATTATCCAATGAATTATTACAGAAAAGAATAGGATGTCTGATATCTTAGCCTATACTTTTTAGTACGAATCTCATTCCTCAAAATTTTCACATAGTATGGTGAAGTCACACCAAATGGCGGGGTGTCTTTAGGTTTCTAATATAAATTAACAGAAAACATTTTTCCTTCTTTTATCAATTATAATGCCAATAAGGGTTCGATTACCGACTCAAAACGGGTCATCCAATAGGTTTAGACGGAAACTGATAATTTTATAAATTCTTGCGGGTAACTGAAATATATCTAGACGAAGTAAACGCATTTATGTTCCACCGTTAACTTCTCTCGACCTTCACAGTCTGAACCTCTATTCCTGTTGCTCACAATAGAAATTCCATTTCTCTATCTCTCACTTTATCTAACATCAAACCTTCGACAAGGTTGTCCAATTATGAGTAATCATAAAATTTTTATTCGCATCATTTATTGTGGAAAATTTTAATTTAAAATTATATTGTCAGCTTAATGCATAATTTATACGATAATGATCTCTAAAGGAAGATATTTAATTGGTATAGAAATTGAAAGGAACATATAATTTTAATAAACTATTTTAAAGCGTAAAAAGTTCTCTATATTTTTGCATAATTTTCATCTTGGTCAATGGATTTATGCAATCGCAGGTGCAGTTTTTGTATGTCCATGCATTCCAGATCGCCGCCATGTCGTTGATGAGGAAGCGTTGGACCTCATCTTTAATTTCGTCATGAAGTGCCTTCCGACCAAATTTTCTTTCTACTTAGGATACAAGTGCTAGTCACTGGATGCCAAGGCCGGACTATAGTATATAGTGGGTGATAATATCCCATCCAAACTGTTGTCTCGGGAGTGCGACGGTTTGACGGAGGACGAGGGGTGAGCGTCGTCGTGGAGAAGGCTTACGCCCTTGCTCAAAATTCCTTTCCTCCGGTTCTGAATCACCCGTTTGAGTTTCATATGTGTCTCATGATACCTTTTGGCGTTTATTTTGGTCCCAGGAGCCATGAAATTGACCAACAAAACTCCGTTTCGGTTCCAAAACAGAGTGGCTATGATGTAGCCAGCAGACTTTGTTCGTTTGAATTTTCGCAGCTTGGGCGAGGAGGAATGCCGCCATTCACATGAATGATTTTTGGTCTCAGGCATGAAGTGGAACACAGCCAGGTTTTGTTACCTGTAACAGGAAAAAATGACGAGAAGAAAGGTGATATCCAACGCTTCCTCAACAACATAATGGCGAGTTGGTATGCACGGGCATACAAAAACTGTCCCAGCGACTACAAAAATGCATAGAATGAAATAGCAATTATCTAGAAAAATGGAGGAATAATTAACCGTTTGAAAAAAACGTATTTGTACATTTCTAAGAAATTGGAGATATTCATTTTGGGATTACCCTCGTATGAGGCATTTGTTTCAATGATTTGACTCCAGTATTGCGTCATCGGCAATCCGTTGTTATTTAAAACAGGTTCAGTTCGCCTGCGCTTGTTTCAGATGTAAAACGCTAAGATGTGAACGCTTTTTTCGAGAGATTCAGCAACAGCTTTCATGATTCAAGACTGGGCATTACCGTGGTGTAGCATCCGGCCTGTTGCTTTGAAATCTGACCGCTTTTTGTGATTGATATGGCCTTGGAGAGAACTTTTTGCTAAGCTCTACGTGATGCTCCGGTGACAGAAATTTCCTGAAAATAAAAAATTGTATGAACTTAAATTTCCCAGAAGATTTCACTACTAATTGTTTATTTGTTGTTGGTAAATCCGGAGATATCAACGAAAAACTTTGATATTTGCTCTCGGGATCAAAATGATGCAACCCAGTTTCATCTGCAGTGATAACCTTATAAAAAAACTCCACATCTTCCTGTAATATCAGCTTCATCTGCGAAGAAACTTGTGCGCAAACTCTCTTTTCTTGGGGTACAAGAAGCCTCGAAATTCACCGCGTATCACCTCGAATCATGAAATTTCTCTGTTACCAACTTTTTCAATGTTCTTATTAATGATCTTAAACTTGTTCTACGAACTCCTTTCACAGTGGCAGCAGCAGGGTTAATGTTTATTACGGCAAGGAAAATGAAAATAGTTCAGAATCAACCTTGTTTGTAATTGATCGTCTTCCTTCTTTAAATATTTTCAATAATCTGGCTGTAGATCCTATAGGAAAGTACAGACCTTCCATAAGCTTCCTGTAGCATTAAATAGGCCTCGGCTAATGATTTGCTCAGACGAAATCAAACTTTCAATAGAACCTAATACTCGTTCCAATTGCCTTCATCGTTTTTGTATGCTAACAGATCATGTTTCAACTTGCTATAGCAGCCTCTGATGCAATTGTTATATGTAATATACCATTCAAGGTAGGTTTTGTAAGAACACAGGCTTAAAATTGCTTAAAAGTCTTAGTATCGTCCGACAAGACACAACCTGACACCTCACAATACTTGTAATTATTCTTTGATTCCGCAAATCTTATACTCCCTTGATGCCGTCCGACGTTATCTATCTTTTATATAGGCTATCCTTTTTCTCCTCTACTTCGCCTGGCTTTCTGTCAAATTCTTCAATATTCCATCGCTAATTGAAACGGTCTGTATCCAAAAATGCCTCTATGATTTTTCCACTATGATCTACTCCACTACCATGCTCAATACTCCTACGCTTGTTTACCCTTCGGTCCATTTAACTTTTTCCATCCTCCTCCTCACCTACATTCCAAAAGCCTCCAATCTATGTGTATGTATATCAAAACATGTTTCTACGCCATTTGAAAGCACTCTCAATATAAAAGTTTTTGCTAGTATTTTTTGAAATCGCAATTCAAAGTCCCTGTCATCAAATCCCTCTTTGCGAAATCTTCTTTGCCAAATGCTATTCTTCTTCCTATCTCCCTGCTCCCATGACCATCATGGTTAAAAACGCTCCCAAGATGGGTAAACTGTTCCAGCTGCTCTATTTTTCGCCCACCAATTTCAATATTTAACTCAGATTTCATCTTTCTCGAAAATCTTAACGCCTTGTTTTGTTTGCATTAATGTTTATCCCCCAATTGTTTACACTAATATTCTAATACGCTCAGCAATTGTTGATACTCTTGCATGGCCGGGTATCTAGAGCTTGATCATCCGAAAACTTAACTGATTTTATGAATTACGCACAGACTTATTTCGTATCTCCAGTTCTTTCAATTCTTCTTTTTACCATTTACCTTTACCTGGAAACCTGGTAAAAGCTGGGAAACTTGGATACAATATTGGAATTGAATCATTGGAACTCGTACCTCATATAATAATACCACATTAAACTATCAGTATAACATAAAATCAATTTTTTGCACAATAAATGATGCTAATAAAAAGTTTATGATCACTTAATTCAACAACCTTCCTTAGACATCCAACGAACGTTTTCTTCGAGTTTTACAATTTCCTGGAAGCTCCTTAAATTTTGTGATTAACATTTCCCGTCACCACCAGGAGGTTTATTACCGTCGTCGATATAGTAAAAAAACTGATTTTGTGTACTGTAAAACTGTGAAAAAGTACATCTAAGGGTAATCACCTAATTTTACGTCAGTACATTCACATCCATGCACGTGCCGAAGGAAAAACACCAATTGCATCTGTCGGGGCAAGTGAGCAACACCGTACGGGAAGATACGCTCCCTTGACGCGGTACACAATAAGACACTGAAGTGAAAGACTTACGAAACCTGCTTAAAAGCCCTTTTTCTTCAACCTGACAATGGCGATTCCATGCTCCTTTGTTTGAGACGATCAATGCAGGAGGAGGCGATGATGTAGCTCATCGTGTCACGAGCTCACGGGTACGTCGCGCTCCGCTGCATCGTTCATCTCACGGGATTAGCCTGGTACGAATGAAGTTCAGATTCCCAATTAGCTCCAGTTGCATCTTCTCTCGCGTTACTTTGAGAAAATATTGCAATTTCACGCGTGTCACTAATTTTGTTTTTTTTTCGTGACAATTTTTACCCACATTGCGAGAAGTCTTTTTAAAATTATTTTATGTTGAACTTTCACTCTCATCGCAGTCCTTACGGCCGATCCCACCATCACGATTTTCTTTGAGAAAAATAAGTGAAAGTAGCAGCTTTCTTCAAGACAATAGGGCTACGACATCCTTGTACGTATGGTCACGACGCTCCTTACCCTCATACCGAACATGGCCAAAGAAAAGATACTTTCTCTCGATTGGCTACATTGCATAGAGGGAGAGAGAGAGAGAGACGGGCTCCACCCGTGGTTTGTGGGTTTCTTCCACTCAATCATCCTTGTTTTTGGCCTACGTTTTCGCCCTTTGGCCATCTTTGTTACTCCATTTTCATCTTAGAGAATTTGATATCTCGAAAATTACTTCGAAGCAAATAAATCTCTTCACGGATATACGGAGGACTTAATAAAGACTCATTTTTCAGAACGCTACATTAAACAGAGTAATTACGGTAGTATTTGGATCCTTTATTAGAATTTTAGATTCGCAATGGGAAACAAAGTAATTACGTCATCCTTCGGATTCTCACATTAAAGTGTAATATGGAAGAACTGACGTTCACGACGACTCACATTTATGAATGCAACGTACAAGTGTATCAGATCGATTTAGACATTTCTATTAGAATTTTATGTCGAACAAAGCAACCCACAACTACCAACTAAAAATCTGAAGACATTCTTTGCTCTCGTCCCTGCAAGCAAATATGTCATTTATTCATTCAAACATCAATACTTACAGTTACTTTAACCTTTCCTCAAATAAATGAACGATGAATGACAAAAAATGTTATCCTATTTTGTTTGTTAAGAAAGTTTTTACTTCCGAACGTGTTAATTAGCAATATCACGGTAATTATGATACGGTACTCTGTCTTTCTTATAACTTCCCTCAGGATTATTTGAAGGTGCCTTAAAAGCCCGCTATATTACCTAACTTTACAGAATAAGTTGTCCATTATCTAATTTACATAACCTGTTCCTTAAACTATACAACGACTAATACCTGTACCCTGGGGAATAATTTAATAATAACTTATAAATAATTTTTTTCAATTTGTTTGGTTGAAGTTCTTCTCCGTATGAATTTTTTCCGGCATTTCTGAACGCAATTTTGCCTTAAAACAAAATAATCTTTCAATTTTCTGTAAATTCAGACTTATACTGATTGTGAAACAAGCACAATCCAACTGTGCCAACTTTTAAGTCCCTATATAACTCCTCACCTTCATAATTCCGATTATTCACCAACGTCTTCCATCAAAATTTATTTCTTTAGACTTCTCACTATGCATAACTTGTATTTTACTCGTTTTTTCCCCTCCGTATACCTCAGTTACGAAGTGTACGAAATTTGTGAAAGAAATATTATTGCATCAGTATCGTATTTCGTACGAAAATTCGAAACTCGAAGCCGTTAACCGACATTTTGTAAGTATTACTGGCGGGAGAAAGGAATTAGTTAATCGTCAGCGGCCAGCGTCCTTGAGAAGGCGAGGCATGGAGAAATATTTGGACCATCAGGTGTGACTTGCGCTGTTTGGGGACAGCGATGTACATTTTGAAACGAACGAAAATTCGGAGAGGGCATTTTTACGGTTTGATGGAGATGCAGGCAAGTACAGTATACACGGCGACAAGAGAAAACAACTGTGAAAGTGTTTATTCGGCTTTGGTGAATATGTCTCTATGCACTTTTCTTAATTCTTTCTGCCGGATGGAGGCATTAAAAAAAAATCTTTAGAACTTTCGTCCAATGGAAAGTGGATATGTCCATAGCAATTCAGATTCAGTCTGCGTACTAGCAAAGAAGCTTCGAACACTCCTGAAAAGCAGCTTTAGCAGATGACCTATACGCTATGAAACGCTGGTACGGTACATGTCAATTAGAATTAAACTTAAAAAAGTGCGTAGTGATGATTGTTTTGGAAAAAGAGCAATTCCCTCCCGAACGTCTACTGCATTAGGAACACCGAAATTAAAAGTGAAGACTCAATAAAATACTAAGGCATTACCCTCATTCACAACCTCTCCCGGGTGAAACAAATCTGGGGAATACGTGAGCAAGATAACAAAAATTAAGATTTATTAAAAGAATATTGGGGAAATTTGACGAAAAGGTTAAAGAGAAATGTTATCTGTAGCTGGTTAGACCTCATTTAGAATATGTTGCTAATACATATATGGGATCCTTATGAAAATTGATTAATTGCCAAATTGGATCACGTGCAGCGTAGAAGAGCTTGATTTGGAAAAGATTGTTATAGCGAACTGAGTAGCGTATCAACATTACTAGAGGATCTGGGCTGAGAGCCACTCATGGAGCGAAGGCTAAATTACGGAACAAATCTGTTGGATAAATTGGAAAAATGTCTCTTTAACAATGATGCTGAAAATATGTTAGCTCCATTGTACATTGTATCACGGTAACAGAGATCATGTCAATAAAATTTGAGAGTGTAGAACAAATAGATTTAAGATGTCATTTTTCCCACAAACGATGCGGGATCAGAATTAAATAACGTTTGTCCGACCGCACTATTAGGGAAAGGTGTTTTGGGCCAAGGGTAGTCTGATGTGTAATCACCCCCCGCCACACACCCTAGTGGTGGCTCGCAGGGTACTAAAAAAAACTAGATTAACCATAAATCAGCAAAAACCCTAAAAGAGGCGTTCTGCATACTTTCAAGGTATTTTAACTGTTTAAGGTTTAACTCCTATTTGTCTTCATCCTACCTAAAAAGCTTACTCCCTCCCTTCTCCTACCACACTTACTCATTCTTTATGCCTTTCATCATTAACACCTTTAATGTCTCCCTACATTTCAATGTTTCCTTAATAAACTTTCTCCGCCTAATTAAGATTTTACCCAGTACCTTCCTCTCTTCATCACTCACATTTAAAACTTAGTCGGTGGTCGTTCCCTCTATCCAACTTATTTTCTTCATTCACCGCCAAAACCAATAGCCTCAAAATCTACGTTCATCCCCAAGCTTCAAAAAACTAGGTTTCATATCCATACAGTGTTATAATTCATAATTAAGTTTTTAGTCATCTTTATTCTAATCAAATTAGTGTTATATTGCAATAGATACGGGATTAGAATCAATGTAAACATTAAAGTTTATGAGGTTTCCAAGAAAGAAGAAAGCTAAAATAAATATTTAAAAAGGGGAAAAATGAAAGCAGGTGGAACTGTTTGTATTGGAAGTACTTTTGGTCCAAGTCGATCTAAATAGTAGGGACATGTATACGATATGTGTGTACGATATGTATGGGTGTTGTATTCATATATATTCTTTTACAAAAATAGGAGAAGGGAATTGATGTCAGGGACGTTGATTAGGGATGTTAAGAAAATGATCTACAAAACTGATATGGAGTGTTGTTCTGCACGGCACGGAAACTTAGTCGTTGGAGCATGATGATAGGCATGGATCGGAGTCTTTTGAAATGTGGATATGTTGAAGGTCGGAAAAGTTGAAACGGACGGATAGGGAACAAAACGAGGAAGTGCTAGGCATGGTGGGAGAGGAGAAGGGATTTTTGGGAGAAATTCAAAGGAGGTAGGAAAGATGGATGCAGAGCATTTTCGTTGGAAATGGAATTCTGAAGAGTTTGAGAGAGGGAAGAAGTTTAGGCAGGCGAGGAAGGGGTAGCAAAAGTAAAGACATATTTGACAGAATTAAGACAGATGGAAGGATGTTTGAGAAATTGAAGAAGGTTTTGTTGTAATGCTTGAGTGCCTTGTTAGGCAAGACTAAGTAATGTTGGGGGTGTTCAGTGTGTGTCCAACTACCTGAAACAGAAGCCTGCCAAATAATAACTTTGTGTATTACTGTCATGAACAAATTACCGACTTTAATGATGTTAGTTTCAGCTTTATTCCTAATTGCTTGACATGCAATGTTTATTTTAGCGCCGTCCTTTCTTAGGACCAAAACATACACGATAATCGAATTAGAAAGATTTCTGTCTAGGTGGAATACAACAATTCTTAAAATTGTTTTGTCGGCACATGTTCGTCAAGTATAAGTACATTAACATTTAGAGGCAAGTTTTAGATGATCCCTGGGAACTTTTAATCTCTGTCATTAATTTATCAAAACACTTCCGCACAAGAGCAAAACCTCTGGCGCTACACCATTCCTTACTCCCCTTTTCTCAGGCCTCCTGTCCCCACCTGTGTCGTCCGAGTCCCAATTCCTTTCCTTCTTCCTCCCCGCTTATAAAAAATTGTCCCTTCTAACTCGAAACTTAAAGTTCCCGCTGGCTTTTAGTATATTTCATACGACTGCGCACGTATATAATCAATTATTGCTATTCTACCGTTTAAACCAGGTTTTGGATGAACATAGACTTTATCGTTCGTTTCCAAACACCCGACACCACACCAAATCTTTCTTCAATTACGTATACTTCCTTCCTCTCTTCATTCCGTTCAACATCCCTATCCTATCCCTTCCCTTTCCTCGCTTGCCTAACATCCTCTCCTCTATAACAGACTTCGACATACCATCACCAATCAAAACACTATGCATCCATCTTTCCTGCTTCATTTTGAATTTCTCCCAACAATCCCCTCTCCTCCCCAACCATGCACTTCCTCGTTTGCTTTACTTTCTGTCCACTTCAATTTTTCCATCCTTCACCACATCCACATTTAATAGCCTCCAATTCACGCCTATCATCTTGCTTAAATCACCATGTTTCCGCACCGCAAAAAACCATGCTCCATATCAAAGTTTTCGTAAGTATTTTCTAACATCCTTACTCAACGGTCATGAATTCCTTCCTTCTTGTAAAATCTTCTTTGCCTCTCGCAATGCTCTTCTTGATTCCCCACTGATATAACTATCTTGATCCAAACCACTGCCTAGATAGACAAACTAGTAGATGTACCACGAGTAACATACTGCGTCACTCGCGAGATCTTACACCCTACCAAGGCTATTTTATCATGAACGATGGCATTTACGTTTGATTTCTGAACTTGAATATTTGCATGATACTTTGACAGACTATACTCTTATAATTATATCTGTGAAAATGTTTACCATTATTGTTTTAGGTTAACCGCTACCTTACACCCAGTCAGAGCAGACTGGTCAGGAGACACGCTGACCGATATTTGAACGCTTAATAAAAAAAGTTCCCATAGGGTTTTGTAGGCTCACTGTGCTCATTTAAAAAACAAACAGAATAATAGTAAGAGTGACTAAATTAAAAATGGATCATCATTGTAAACTTTCACATGTGATCTTACGAGAAGAGATGCAATGAACATACTGTGAATGTAAAATACATGCAAGAGGTTGGTCATACCAGATATTAAAGTAACCTTGAGGGCCACGTAAGGATCTTTAGACTTCTCGCAAACTCAAAAATTTCATCCTTGGTGAACTTTCAATTCTCTTATATTAAGAAAACTCTAATAACCTTATATAATTGTAAATATTAACACGAACATTGAACGAACACAGGATCAATCAAATAAATATCCATTATTTTCGTGCCTAGTTAAACTTGCAACGGACCATATACTTTTGCCGTCCCAGAGAGGCAAGACAGCTCCGGGAAATCAAAAGTTTATCCTCAAAACTGTAAACAAAGAACCTTTAGGTGGACAGTTCATTTGCGTTTTGTTGTTTTCACTTAATACATTATTTTGAGGTATCTTTTACATTCTGTAGGAAATTTTTGTATTGCGTAGTTAATTAGTTTTGAATTCACTCGGTAACTTATCTATTCTAGTTATAAACCTTACAGTGTCAGGCTTCACTTCGTGGAAGTTTTGCATATCCTACATCATGTCATTTGCATAGCATACATCAAATGAAAAAGAGAACGTACTTATTCACAGAATTACTACAAGTTTACATCCTATTGGCTTCTAGTTCTCACGAAATAACCAATTCCGTTTGAGATCCAACTTAAATCCAACCCATCACACTTTGCCTATATGTGCACCTTATATATCTTATTACACATTTTGTACCTGACGATGTTGTATCACGGTGAAACGTATTCAAATAAAGCGTGTTGAAAAGTACGCTCTCCCTTTCATTTGATGATGTTAGTCTTGTGATTTTTTGGTTTAGATATCTTGAGTTATAGTGATTTATTTTATCAGCAATGATATTTCGAGGCCATCCAATTTGAACATTACATTAAAATATATAATGACGTAAAAGCGTGACTCATTTGTCACAAAAGATTACCTCGAAGGATTTCGATGCATCATATCGGATTCTACCTATAACACGAAATCCATTGAATTACACGAAAAGCTTCAAGATGTCAACATGGTTTCATTGTTAACAAAACAACGTCGGTTAGAATCCCGCTCCGCGTGCTGACTTTATTTTTACTCAATGAAGTTTACTGTAACTGCGCTAATCAATTCTGAATTTGCTTTCTAGAGCTCTTCAGTCATTTCTCCTCTCTCTACAACCACTTCATACTAACTAGCTTTCCTCATTAGGGCTCACTTGTGCTCTCAATGATGATTTACCATGCCCATGCATCTCCAAATTCGCACCATAATTTCACTTCACCTTCCATTGACTGTTCCCAACAGTCTTCTTTCCTTTCACACACTCAGAAAAACTTTTCCAAGATTAATTCTCTGTTGGTTACCCGACCGCTTGATCTCCGTCAGTCATGACATCGCATTTCCATCTCTTTCAATCGTCTCTTCTCCTCTCCTGTCATCGTTCATGACCCGTTGAGAGCGGCTGAACCTCAATAGGTTGGGAGGCTGACTCCGTAGGTACGCCCTAGTGATGAAACTCGATGAGGATACGAGATGACCCCAGCCGTCGCAGGCTATTAATTAATACAGTCAAGTAACTAAGTTAGCGTGAGGAGGGACAGTGAAGAAAGGTTTTCGCCAAAAGAACGGTGGACTGTAAAATAGTGGAAACCGTTGCTATAGCAAAAAATATTGCTCTATTCTGCCCACTATGAATAGTTCCCGAGAATGCGGAAAAAGGCGGCAGAGAAATGGAGGAAAAAATTGATCCGGCTATCCCCGTCGGGCAGTATGTTCCAGAATCATTTGGATTTTTCTTGGGATTTATTTTGAATGCACGAGGTAGGTCGTTACACAGCTGGATAATGTCATAGCAGAAGACTGTTGAATTATTAAAAAACTACCTGAGCAATTGTTTCCGTTAAAGACAGTTCAAAATGTTATATGTACGCGTCATTATCACTAAATAATCTACCGGTCAAGGTTGGTTTTTGATGGATCCAATGCTCTACTAGCTTTGATACTTTCATAAGCCCCGTCTAACAAAGCCATAGATAAATAATCTAAAGTCTGCATTACCTTATATAAACCTGACCCAAAGCCATTCTTTAAATTCACATACTTCCGGCCTCCCTTAATTCCGTCCAACATGTCTTTTCCTTGCCTACCTCCACCACCACGTAGGAAAACCATAACATAGTACATAAACGGAGGCAGAGAGCTAAAAAACTCAAAACATCTTGACTTTGAATTTAATTATAATTTAAACGACCAAGGCTTTCACCACTTCGAGGGTTATACGACCATTTTAAATTTAAAATAAAATGTGGTCTTGGCGTCAACCGGTAAAAGATTAGCTTTGTTGCGCTATTATTTAGCACTCGCGCAATACTAATATGATATGGCTCGTAATTTTAGTTATTATATAAAAAATAAGTACACAAGGAACTCACAATTTATTAAAATATATTCTAAAAAACTTTGAAATTAGAATTGAAGGTTGAGATTCATTCATTTGTATTGACCACGCTTTTTCACGCATACCATACAGGCGTACGTTTAACCAAGTGCTTGGGAAAGTAGTGCTCAATGAAGAACAATGAAACACAAAAAATCAAATCATCCGTTACTTCAGTGGGTGCTTACGAGCTTCAGTGGGTCCTCCTTCACCTCACATGGAATTAACTTAGCAATTTTACTCCGGGAGAACCATTGAAGAAAGAAAAATTGAACAAGCCATCTCATTTATCCAAGAACGATATTTTTCCAAAACTCTTGAGAGGTTGATTATTTCCATGTCGTTATGCCGTAACAAAACGACTGTGGTCTCTCATATTACGGTGTGTTACGAGTTTCGTTTTCTTTTTAGGGAGACACGTTTTTGCTGTGCGGATTGGCGGAAGCTGAAGCCAACGTCTGACTTCTTGTGGCTTTAATATTTGTGGTCAGCTTTTTCTTCGTTGTGCCCCTTGCTTCTACTCGAACTGAGGAAAATCGTTGCCTAAAAAATCAGCATTCAAACCGTACTATAACAAAACAATAAATGACACCCATTGATCTCGGAAGTAAGATCCGTGTTTTTTCATCGCTCGCAAATTCAACCGTTTATGTCAGTTCGATTCGATCATAAATTTAATCCCATTCATATATTTTCGATGTGTATCAACAATTTTTAATAGATACAAATATTTATTAATGTCTTGAAATGCATCAATGCTGCTGCACATTAGTAGATGGCTCCGTTCTTTCTTCCTCGAGAATTTACTGTTGCTGCATCTTCCGCAGTTCTTTAAATTTGTTATTTATTAGTATCATTGAAAAACTTCCTTGTATTAATTAGCTGTCTTGCCAATTTTTCTAAGCATAAAATATACTTTTTTTAGCATTATATAGCTACCATAATTTACTGAGAATTGTAGAAAGCACAGTCTCGCCTCAAAAAATGGATGTGTTTATTTGTTTACGTTCCTCGGACATTCCTGGTAGACCTGCATCCCTCAGATCCCAAAGTTGTCTCTGTCACTCGTGATCAGCGCTTTTTTGAGCCGAAACATATTTAAAACGCAACGTACGCACATACAAGAAGGAGAGCTTGAAACCGCGACCATAATTACCTGGTGGAAGTGTTATCCATCATAAACTATGTGCCATAAATATTTATTGTCATTACACTCGCACATCCAAACATGAAAAGTTGAAGGTGAGACAATGAAGGCAATTTTTATGGCTCTTTTTTATTGTTAAGTTAACAATAAATATTAATGTCTCTCTCGAGCTTTAACTATCAGACAGGCATGAAAAGTGCATCCTGGCTCCTTGTTAGCAATTTAGATACAGTTAAACGCGTAATTTATATGGTATTAGGATGAAGCGTTAAATATATATGGTTTGGCCGTAATATAGGATTTTTGTCAAAATGTTATAAGCGCGCTTAAGTGGGTCACTTAATGGTCGAATCACGCATTCGCCTGTAGCACCAGTTGTGATCTGTTCAGTAATTTCCAAAATTCTTCACAAAAACCCCTATCTCAGGTCCCAGTGCTTTCTTCTTGTCCGTGATTCTTACGTTGAGAACTGTGTGAATGCATGAATGCGTTCTTTGAGGAGGTAAATGAAATGTTTTATCAATTCTGCGACAACCCTATTTTTCGAGCAAAGGTATATTGTTAACAACCACCAACAATCATGCTTGATAATCGAAAGTTAGGGCTTAGCTACACGAGTTCGCCACAATCAATTGTATTACGTCAGAGAAACATAGAATTGCGCTGACTACGCTCGCAAATCTCGATAAATCCTTTCTCCTTAAGGGAATTAACTCAAATGTAATAGGAAAAAAGAGAACAGTTATATAACATTTAGTTTGCTTCCAATCGTGCTGAGTTGGGCTGGCCACATTTTGGAAAACTGAAGCAAATGAAATCTTCCTTATCGGTCACAAGATTAGATGTTCTCTGTAATTGATAAGAGTTTGGTTTTCTGAATATCCACTGCGCCCAATTATCCACAACGAGTAGAATGAGATTGGCCAAGATTTAATTTTTGAGACAATTGAATCTTGACTCGATAAAAATAGATTTTTGACTCGTTTTTAATTTGGTGATGTTCGTTTTCGCAATGCTTTTTTATTGCTTGCTTATTTCTGTCATTCAGTGTACATTTCAATGTTCAATACACCGAGCAAGCAGCTTTTGGAATGTGAATAATGCCCCAAAGCATAGTTTTTTTTCTCATCAGTCATATATTCTTTAGTGGATTCAACCACCATTTCACCCAAATATCTCCTTTATATCTAACGTTGTTTGTTTGATAGTTGTGTCCATCCAAAAACCTACCTTAACCGATAGATTACCTAATAATAATATATATCGTCTGTTAGGACAACAATGATACCACCCAGCGAGTCAGCATGAGTGGCCAATCGTAAATATTGAAGGGATTAGCACACCCCACAATTTCATTATCCTAGATATGTTAAATACCACTTTTTTTAGGTGCCCTAATTGAGGAGAAGAGTTGAAAGAATCATAAAAACTGTTCAATGTGATCACTTGATCAGATATGTAGTTTAGAAAAAAGTTCACTTAAAAATAACAGATGACACTGTCTGTCTCAACTCACTGTCCGAAGGGTCACAACACAGTTGAGCTGGATCTTATTGACCTGTATGAGACTTTAATTTGATCCGAAGTCGTTGACACGGCCCATGTAATAACAACAGCTAATAGTGTGTGAAATAAATGAATAAATAAATCTTTGGTTAGAAATCACACGTCATTACAATCCCCTGTTTTTCAGTCATTGGCTGAGATGTTTTGATTTTTTTACCTTTACACTGTAGGACTTCATTCCCGGAGCCAAAATAAATTATCTTTCTAAAAGGTTCTAATCTCTTCAAAGGAAACACAATCCTGTCGTGTAAACACCGAACGGGAAGTGGCTCACGGCATGCTCACGGAACCCGACCCAAGAGCGAAGTACGAGTAGCAGAGCGATAGAGAAATATCCGACGCGAGATGCCTGAGATGGGAATATAACGGTGGGTGGAAGAAGCAGTCGACGCCAACGGTCGATTGACGTTCGATGGGAAGGTCGGTGGAAAAAAACATGTCTGATCAGTCATCCGTGCAGTAAAAGCGGAAAAGTTTACTCGAGCGCGAAGATAGTAAAAGAGTAGCCCGTGAACACTGGAATTCCTGGAGGCGGGCGGGTTAGTGGGGAAACTGGCGTGATTATTAGGCAGTTGGTTTGAAATGAAAACTTTCAGAGATACTCGATGAAATTTCGGTGAAAATGTCAATCATTTAAGAAGAAAAAAGAAAGAGTCTCTGGGCAGGTATATTTGTCGATGAATGAATCGATTCGCTGGATTGGTGGTCTGAATAGTTTCAGATCTCAGAAAATTTCAGAAAAAATGTCTTGTATCTTTGTTAGGTCGGAAACTTTTCAGACCACCCTTGTATTTCAGTTCACTGGTTTATGCAGCGTCATTAACACATTTACCACACTGCGAGAGTAGCCGCGCAGGCGAATATTAACGGTCAGCCATCTAATCAAAACTTAAGCTACTGAATTGCGTAACCGTTATTGTAGCATACTTTTTATTATTATCCCATCACGTGGTGGGTGCCAGAGTGAGTGGAACGAGTCACGATCAATTTTTACAGCCTCATAAACAAATATTCGCATAGGAAGGCCCAAAAAAGGTTTTAACTTTATCATCAGAGTCACAAAAAAATTTTTAAGAACTTTCGGCACTGCGAATTACACCAAATTTTAAATTTGAATGAAGTCCGAACAATTCAGATGATTTTTTTTTAAATTGAGGACATTCTTAAATTATTGGAACCTAATTCGAATTCTTAGTCCTAATTCTTTGAAACTGGTATCGCCCTTTGTGATGCAAAATCTAAATCATTCTACTTCCTTTGATAATCACAGATTTGATTTAATATTATCGGTACGAGTACATTTCATAGAAATATATTTTTTATATTAACTATCCATACTCCTTACAGAGTACTTGCATAGGATGGAACGCAAACGTTTTCGATCGATAAACGGAGTCGCAAACATTGAAACCACGATCGTGAAACGTCAGAACGGTGAATTAGACAAATATGACCATATTTTGGACTTGGAATAAGTATAATTCAGTCGAATTATTTTGTAATGTCTACCTTATTCTTAACTGCTTGAAATTTTTAACAAAAAAAATAAAACTCGCCTCTTCAAAACATTGTGGAAATCCACTACAATTAATTGCACAATGAGAAACTTTGACAAAATATATTGATCGATGGGAAACTTTTTTTCACTATGTAACTCTGAATTGTTAAAGTTTCCCATGAATCAATAAAGCTTTGAAATTTTATTCCCTACTGTCCGAAAGCTGTATCGGTGCGATCGTAAAGCGAAAAAGTTTCATTCTATTTTGCATATTACATTTAATCAGACCAAAAATTACAGATATGATGAAACATTTTCGATAAGAGCATATTTCTTACATAAGTGTAATATAAAATAGGGAATGGGATTTAGAGAGGAAGACTTATCTCATTGGACACATCTGGATAAACAGAGCAGCTAAATAAACTTGGCGTCTAGAAAGATTACGTATGGAATGAATGGGTAAAAGACTCGGGAAAGATTACGTGAAATAGATAATGTGGGGAATTAAGTCGAAGAAATATGTATATTTGAAGAAGTTAGGGCGATACGGGTATTGAGTTGATAGCTGGGATGGAATAACAACCCTGGGATGGATATCCATTGATGATGATGACGATGATTAAGGCGATAAATTACCAAAAAGCATTTGTTTGCTCTACATATTAATAAGTGTTATGTCCTTACTACAATTCGACGAACTGTAATTTAAAACAGGAACTGTATTGACATTGGACATAGATCTCAAAACATCAATTTTATACGGATTAATCCAACCGATTCTGTACCTGAACTGTGCAATGTGAAATGAAAAATGAAATGAAATACATCAATATTCACGAATCGAAAACAAGAGTATCTTTTCGTTTGTATAATTAACAACAAGCAATCTAATAGTTTTAAATAAGTAGTATAACTTGGAAGTAACTTTATCGTCACGATTAAAGAACCTTTATTGGTCACATCGTCGCTGTGAACAGAGATGCTTCATGAAACTTGTACGATTCGTGGGACACATCGAGTCAAGTAATGCGTCTATGGTGCCAGAGTCTAGTGAGGCACCAAATTGATAAAAATAAAGCAATCTAATAATTTTAAATAAGTAGGATAACTTGGAAGTAACTTTATCGTCACGATTAAAGAACCTTTATAGGTCACATCGTCGCTGTGAACAGAGATGCTTCATGATACTTGTACGATTCGTGGGACACATCGATGCTTTTACATGGTCTATCACAAAAACATGTTGTAGAAATCTGGGGAAAAGTTATTCCAGATGAAAGTTCAAATTACTAAAACTCTTTAACATAGCACCCTTGTGCATTGGAACGCTAATGCTGGCGTCTCTGCCAGTCGTGGTACAATTCCTAGTAGGTGTCGACGGGAATCTCGTTTAGATTTCTAGTTCTCGTCTCGTCATGGCCTCTTCGACGCGTTCCAAAATCGTTCCAATAATTTTTCCTAGATGTTCCATCAACTTACAGTAAAGGGTTGGATTCACATCCCAATTGCCCGGGTTCGAATCCCGGTGACGAAAGAATTATGCGGTGTTATCCCATTCCATAATTAAAACATGGGGAGAGGATTTGCAAGTGCAGTACTTACTCCTTCAGATGAGACGTTGAAATAAGCGCGGCAACTTCGGCGCTTTCGTTATGAGTAGATCTATACCGACCTCCACCCTTTCCCCGTCCTCCCCCAAAAATTAAACCTTCACCAAATTACTTATCTTAACCCTCATGACTTAAGTGACATCGGCTCTCAGTTTCCGCTTCTAATAATGACAAATTTTTAATAATGTTTGTACAATTAACAATTAATAATTAACAATACAATTTTATATGTTTTGAAATGAAATTTAATTTAATAAAACTAAAAATATTATCAAAATTTCATTGTACTGAAATTCGAAATATCTAAATCTAAAAACTCCCTATCAGTATCGGATCGATGGGCTGTTATCTCTATTGCGAGTAAATTTTCATTTCTTCAGAGCAAAGATAAGGAATTGTAATCCTCATGCAATGGTTGTTTTAAATAAGCACAAAAAAGGTATGGTCAATTTGCGATGATCTAAGAAGGTAGAGTTTCGACATCAACTTTCAGGAACAGTGAAAGGTAATTATTGTTCCTGATCGATTGGTCTAACTCCACATATTATTGCGAAACGATGTGCGTTATTGAGTATTATGTTACATAAAATGCGTTGCGGTGACTGGCACAGGCTTCTCTCGCCTTAAATGTGGTTTAAAATTCCTTAAACACGCCGGAATACGCAATTCCAACAACAGTCAGCGCAGTAAGAGAAAACTGGGCGGGGTTCCCAGATATGTTTTAACGAAGTGAATGGAAATTTTTTTTTGGCAGGACTCCTTCGTGTCTCCTTAGTCTTTGTGGGAAATCTCTCCAAGTAGCGAAGAATTTCACCGCCAAAATTTTTAAGAATCGAGCACCCCTGTCGAAAAATATAGTATGTACGGACCTGTGAATGCCAATAAAAATACTAGAATTATAAATAATATATTTTATCATAATTTTCGAGGAATAAAATAATATTTGGCATATGTGCTGTAAAGTGATATCATCTAGCAAGAAATCTATTAAGGCATTACCTAAAATCCATATCTTCTTTAACCAGAAGAGAGGTCAAGTGTTCCTCCCTAATGTATCGCTACCATATAGACGGAAAAATGTGAGCTCTGAAGGTTTATACGGCTTTTGTCGACTTTGTTGGCTCAAGTGTATTCTAATTTCGCCAAAGTTTCAGCTGGATTTTTCATGTCAAAGGTTGCCTTCAAGTAGGAGACTACATTCGATCTGAAGAAGCCAGGTTGAGCGCTACCGTGAATGAGGTGCACCTATGCCAAATGTTTCGGTGAAAACCCGAGAAACCTTCGAAGCTCTTCGAATTTACACATCGGAAGCCACCGGAAGAAGGCAAAATATATTTTGCTGAGTGTGGAAAGCACGAGGAATCGTAAGGCTTTTGTCGGTTGGAATTAGGCTTTCTGGATTTCCCATGCAGGGAAGGTCTAAGACGATATAGCGACCCTTCAAATTGGGTGATGAACGCGGGGCTGACAAACTACACCGAAAACCTTTCTTTGTTAAATTTACGAAAAACCTCGTTTTCTCTACAGTCTTCAACTTGACGATGTGGAACTTACCTGTAAGAGATACGCTGCAGACAGGAAAAATGACAGAGATTTCTGAAGAGGAAATGAGGGATAAGATGGATGGAGTGGAGAGCGACGGGAATTGGTAATGAAAGAGTAGATAAAAGGAGCTATTCAATGTCTTGCGGCGGGTCTAGAACAAGAATTGTTATCAGAACTGTAATGAGACAAGCCTATCTTCGATTCGAGAAATTGGAAAATTTTCGATTGAGAAACTTATCCTTTGTCTCGGCTTAATGCGCCTTCAGAGAAAAAATTAATGCTACGATAGATTAAATAGAGAAATAAGACAGATACTCCATGTGTGCTGATTCACCTTGATTACTTGCAAAAATTGGAAGAAAAGTTTTCTTGAGTCATGTGGCTTGTACGCATTCTATAAATGATAAAAAAATTAAAATGGAAATAATGTTATGAGTGGAAGGAATGTTAAGTTAGTTGGCAGAATACAATGGGTTGATAAATAAAAGCACAATTTAAAGCAAGCATAAAGGGACCAGGAAAATGACAGGTGTATGAGTTACCAATTAAATCTATCATTTCCCGATGCCCAGAATGTTTAAAGCATCGGTTACTGACGTTCGATCTGCACATGACCCCAAGTGGAATAGAGATTATTTTTTCTCAAGGCTCGGTTTAGAGAGAGTATCGCGAATGGAGGATGTGTTCTGGGACCAGGATAACACAGTGGGACGTAGAAAAGCTACGGCAGTCAGAGTTTGTTCTCCAATATTGGGTGGGAAATTATGAACAGGATCATGGGATTTTGTAGAGAATAATTCAGTCGAAAAGAAAATGGTTCGAAATAAAGAAGACTACAGAAGAAACCGCCAAAGTACAAAAGTAGAAGGAACGAGAGTGAAGAACGAAGAATGGTTCGGATTTGAGTCCAGAAAAGATAGAAAAAGAAAGGACGCGGATAGTGCGATCATGATTCCGAGGAAAATGAAAGTCATAACTGTGAAAGATACAAAGAAAGTTTGAAGACAGCCAAACAGAACATTGAGGCGGAAGAAAAAAATAACATTTAAAGATATGCATGAAAAAATTGGAGGAAATGAGTACCCCGAATGAAAGCAGGAAGTCATGCCAGGTAGCTAGCTATGTAGATGCAAAAAGAATGCCATTCAAGAACCAAACCGAGTAAGGATAAGAATGGGGAGGGGATTGGAGTGGGAGGCGTTCAGGGAAGATTGTTTGTGCATTTCACGGTATGGCTGAACGTTAAGAAGAAGAAGATGAAGATGATGGGATATTAGCGTGCATGAATGTTTCGATGCACAACGTTGGTGCGACACTTAGCAATTAGAATTACGCTTAAAAAAGTGCTATCGTAATGATGGATTTTTGGAATACGTAAGATCAGCTCTCTTCCGAACGCCTACTGACTCAGTAATACCGAAAGAGAAAGTGAAGACTCGATTAAATACGTGCTTACTCACGACCTATTCTGGTCGAAAAATATACGGGGAATATGCGGATGAGCTGACCAAAAATTAGGATTTATTAGCAGAGTATTGGGTAAATATAACGAAAAAGTTAAAGAGCTATGTTATCTCTTGCTGGTTAGGCCTTATTTAGAATATGCTACCAATGCATGGGATCCACAAGTAGTTGGATTGATTGCCGAACATGATCGCATGCAACGTAGAAGGGCTAGACTTGTAAAACGTTGTTATGATAAACTTAGTAGAGTATCGGAAATATTAGAGGATCAGGGCTGGGAATTACTCAGGGAGTAAAGATTAAATTACGGATTGAATCTCTTACATGAATGGGAAGGATGTCTCTTTTGCAGTGATGTTGTACATGTATTAATTACCCTTATCGTACTAGGGTAGGAGAGATCATGTCAATAAAATTAGAGAGATTAAGTGTAGAACGCGCTACGGGGAAAAGTATTTTGGTTCATAAGTAGTCACAGTAGTGTGTAAACACCCTCTGCCACACAATCTGTTGGTGGCTTTCAGTGTACTATCTAATAACAATAACAAAAAATATAAATAATGAAAATAAACATCGTCCGTAGATGAGGATACAATGAGAAATGACAAGCGGAATGGGAGTGGAAAAGGGGTGGTAAGTGGCAAATCGAATCATTTTGTATTATTAATGATAGCCCTCAGTTCAAGGGAGATTTAGGATGGACACACTGCCTAATCACTGGTAAACTTTAAACCTCACCAAACACAACATAACCTGATACCCTACGCTAAAATGAACTATATCAATTCCGCATACTTTTTGCCTCCCCACAACCTGTTAAACGTGATGTTATTGTAAATTGCAACACTAAATTTCATAGGCCTCAAATTATTTCATTCCTCCCACTGATATTGTGTATGACTTACGACTATATAAACGTTGGTTTAATATGCATACAGCTATTTTTTCACCTGACACGTAAGTAATGCGTCTATGGTGCCAGAGTCTAGTGAGGCACCAAATTGAAAAAAATAAAGCAATCTAATAATTTTAAATAAGTAGGATAACTTGGAAGTAACTTTATCGTCACGATTAAAGAACCTTTATTGGTCACATCGTCGCTGTGAACAGAGATGCTTCATGATACTTGTACGATTCGTGGGACACATCGATGCTTTTACATGGTCTATCACAAAAACATGTTGTAGAAATCTGGGGAAAAGTTATTCCAGATGAAAGTTCAAATTACTAAAACTCTTTAACATAGCACTCTTGTGCATTGGCACGCTAATGCTGGCGTCTCTGCCAGTCGTGGTACAATTCCTAGTAGGTGTCGACGGGGGATCTCGTTTCGATTTCTAGTTCTCGTCTCGTCATGGCCTCTTCGACGCGTTCCAAAATCGTTCCAATAATTTTTCCTAGATGTTCCATCAACTTACAGTAAAGGGTTGGATTCACATCCCAATTGCCCGGGTTCGAATCCCGGTGACGAAAGAATTATGCGGTGTTATCCCATTCCATAATTAAAACATGGGGAGAGGATTTGCAAGTGCAGTACTTACTCCTTCAGATGAGACGTTGAAATAAGCGCGGCAACTTGGGCGCTTTCGTTATGAGTAGATCTATACCGACCTCTACCCTTTCCCCGCCCTCCCCCCAAAAATCTAAACCTCCACCAAGTTACTTACCTTAACCCTCATGACTTAAATGACATCGGATCTCGGTTGCCTCTCCTAATAATGACAAATTTTTTCAACCAATCTTATAAACGGTAGTATTGTAGCTGCCATGGAGGTTCGTTAGCGTTCTCCGACACGATCAGTCCGCTCTTCGACCTCGCTGGATAATTTATTTGCTTCATCGGCGAGTCTCTCTCTCTCTTTACTGTCAATCGCCGTTCTGTCACTATCCCACTCCGCTCTCTCCTTCAATCCCCCTTCCTAAGTAGCCTCTCGATCTCTTCCTCAACCTCCGTCCCCTCTCCCGTCCCCCTCTATCTCTCCCCACCCCCTCCGCCGGCACTCTCACTTGAGCGCTTTAACGGACAATTCCGCGGAGACGGCTTTTAGTCTCCCGTCAACACTTTGAGAGAGACGTTATTTGACGGTGAAGCGGAGGAGACAGCATTTGACCACGCCGGAAAGAGTCCTGGGGGGCGTGGAAAAAGGTTTTTGACAAGGCATTGACATTACGAAAACCTTATTTCGTCGCTTTATTGTTTCGTGCACCGCTCGGAAATGGTCTTCCTCGCCGGAGCCGAGGTGAGTGGGATAGATAAGACGGTTCAGATGATCAGAAGCGATGAAGTTCAATCACCAATTCTGATCATCAGCACCAAATTTTTCATTCCTATGGTCGTTTTTGTGGAAGATCTTCATGCTAAGCTATTCTAATTGATTAATATTACCAATTTATTGACATAAATGAAAAGTAAGCTCACACTATAGCCTAAATAGTCGAATGGGTCGTCTTCCAAAGACCCTCTTTATGTGTCTGGCTTAAACTGCTGGTGTACTTAAGTGTTTCCCGAGGATTCATGGTTCGTGACCTCTCGAAAAATTAATATTTATGTTTCTCGCAACGCACGTTTGGTAGCTTGAACACCATTCTTGCCTCCTGTGGAAACTCAGGATCATCAAGCAACTGAAAAAATGGTACGTGCGGTTAGTCACCCAATTCTTCTCATGAACACATTCTGAAGGATTCGGTCTTCAACGGCTCTTCGGGGAACTTCGTCGTTTTAAAATCGCGATAGTCGATTCGCAATTGATTTCACAGTAGAGTTCAGTTTGTAGATTGTAATGCTCACCTCATACTAATCTTGCACACAGCAGAATGGCTTAAGCTTTCGGGACTACACTTAGAGTAAGCGTAACTCATGACATTTATAATTACTCTAACGGCTGGTGGCCTAACACTCCTTGCCGTAGTTCCTCTTGGTGGCTTTCGGGGTAAGACGTAGATGTAGGGGTGGCTGTAAGAGTGAATTTGCAGATTCGAACTAAGGTCAACCAACCGCTTTACCCGTTCCTATGAACAATAGCACCACAACAAACCCAAATATTTCGTTGCCCATGAGATATTCTCACGGAATATTGTTCGTAACATAGATAGTTCTCATTTTATTCCTCGGCAAATAGTGAGCGCCTGGAAATATGTCGCTCCAAAAGGGATAACTTTTCGAGTTGATTCCTGGGCCTTGTCCCACGCCCATTTCCATCATTAGTGATAGTCGCAAGACGTTCGTCTCATTAGATAAAAGTGATTGTTTCCTTTTTTATGAAATAATCAATGAATGATAAATTTTTTGTATGCAAGAATTTCGGCAAATCTCTTTCTTTTTTTCATAAATGTGTAGATTTTCGCGGGAAACACTAATTGAATAACGATAAGTGCATGAAATTTATATATACGACAAATTTGCTTGCCTCTCCTCACAAAGCACAACCTGACATCCACACTACAATAAGCCCCTCTTTAATACAGCAAACTGTATATGTATATATGTATATGTATATATATAAAACACAGTAATCAACCCGAAGGTCGGTTTAGTAGGTGATGGTAGAGCTCACCCATGTACCAAGCCCGACGGCGTGTGAATATTCACACATCAGGGTAGGGGGGCCAGTTCCTTTCCCTGTGCCGGTTATGGTTTCCCAGGAAGACCTGGTACCCGAAAAATCAACTAGCTCGGGTGGAGCTGCAGGTGCCCAAAGTGCCTTGCCCGGGAATCGAACCCGGGACCCTCCGGTCAGTAGTCCAACGCTCTACCCACTAGACCACTTGATAACAGAATAGCATATGCTTTTAAGCAATAATCTTTGTATCCTTTTAAATTACATCAATAACAAAAAATGGCGATATTTTTAACAAAATATTGGAGAAATTTTCGAATTCATATATTTACTTACATTTTAACACTAGTCATTTCAAACATTATCATAACGATGGAAAACCTGGCGATGTTTACATAGAGCTCAGTATATTTCCATTATTTTGTCTTTTGTACGAGTAGCAGAGGAAACCCGGGGTACAGCTTTCTTCGGAACGATAAATTTTTTGCATTAAGAATTTTGGAGGTTCCGGCTCATCGGGGCAAGAAAACAATTGGTATTTTTAGGTCAATTGGAGAAATGAAAGTTGAATGTCTCAGTACGTACATTCACCGGGAGAAATATGCTGTTACTCTTTTACGTACGCCTCTGGAGAAACATGTCATTGCTAATGTAGTGATAATTTTTAACAGCATTGAAAAGCTGAATGTATGAGAATAGATGTTTGTCCTTTCATCTTTTTTCACAAAAATAGTTTTCAGGACATGGTTAAAGGAAGTTTTAATTGGGAATTATTTTGTTTTCTCAATAGTACGCAGTTGGAGTGATGTGAAAATAATAATATAAAATTTACCCGAAAGTCTCCTTTCATATTAAAGTTATTCTCGGAATTCCAATTAGATAATTTTCCATTTTGAAAGTATTCAGTATAAATATAAGCTTTTTTTGCTTTTCTCAGTTCTTTGTGAATCTCAATGAGATAAAATTATTGAAATTTTCATCAACTAACTTTTAAAGAAAATTAACAAATAATGCTATGTAAAAATATAAAAGCACAAATAATTTATAGGATAATTTCTAGCTACTTAGGAAGAGTATCGTCTGCTTATTCTACATAAAATCTTACTCATATGACGAAGGAAACATTTTACGTACTTTATCTGCCTTCAGGTGCCCTTGATGTTGACATAATTTGCCAAACACATTGTGAAGACACTTCGACACTCCGGGAATTCAACCAGATCGTGGCTAACTGAGTGGAAAAGATTTATCGTCTTTTTGTGAGCCATATTTTCCTGCTAGTCAATTTTAAAGTCTAATGAAATACCGGAAAAATATATATTATGAGTTTTTAGTTAGGTCAGTAGAATTTCCGAGCAACCTTTAAAATGAGCTGGGTATTATCGAGCATCGAGGAGTATCTATTACCAAGAAAACACTGCGTACTTTACCAAAATGTATTTGGAACTCTCGGAGCGGTTTCAATATAATAATGTATGAAATCATACCCCACTAAAATGAAAACTGCACCTCTTCAAATTAAACTATGGAAAAATATTCTTAGACTAGGATGAAATTTCCTCTTTCGAATCGGTAGAATAATTTTCATCTAGACGATGCAGCGTCTGTACACGTTATTCTTAAATTTTGAAAATGAAGACGATGTTACAACCTTAATGGTATTTATTTATAAGAAAAGTCACCAAATTTAAAAGTCCCGAGGGTATAGACGGGTGGGAATATTCTATTTCCGGCCGTAACATAATAACGTAGTGCATTTGGAAGACGTTTATCTAATCAGAGACACTGGCACATATTTAGAAATCACAAAAGCTTTCTCGATATAACGGAATGATTATTTTTAAGGTGCACGTTCCAAATACAGAATACTATATGATCGAATACAACTCACATTCTTAACCAAACCGAAAGGCTATTTATTTATATTTATCATTCTCATGAGGTATAAAATAAAACCGATTACTAATTTCAGGTAATTTTTTCAGATAATCATTTCACGGAAAAATCTTTTCAACTATTTCCCCAATGTTAATAAACTAAAATAGTTCCCAAAAAAGGTGTCGTTCAAACACTCAAACATCATTCCACTGCCTCTCTGGGTTCTGCTACCTCTGGGTAACCAAATATCTGTAACTAACGATGGATAAACTTATCACAAAAACCACTTAATGTACACACACTAATCTTCTTTCTTCTTAGCACTAAGTGTATTGGTGTACAGATCTATTCTGGGTGGAATTTAAAGATGGATAATTAAGTTAAGGATGGGTGAGGAGAACTGAGCGTTGGGAAAAGGAGAGGGTAGGTAATGATGAGGGGAGAAGAAGTGAGATTTAATTGGGATATGAGGAATGAGGTAGTTAAATAATTAATATTTCGGACTTTTGGGGAAGCGGATGGATAATTTAATTCTGTAGAATCGTCCATGACAGACGGATATGTTGCCTTTGATAGACAAATTATTTCAAAACTCAAAATACAAAAAACTTTTGAGCCGTGCACACGATGCAGTGAAAGGGCGAAAATGAAGGTTAGAAACAGAAAAACAGTTTTCACGCCATGTTTTGGAACGGTAAAGTTAGAGGAAAAAGTTCTGTGGTCGTCAATGTGAGAAGAGGGCAGATTTAGTTGTGTAAAAATAGAGACTCTGGTTACACTGTGATAGATATAACGACGTTTTTTTAAAGTTTGGTTACTGTCTGACCAAAATCTTAGTGAGATGGTACTTCTGAGTGATGGTGAATACGGAAATAGAGAGAATGAGTGAGCAGGTTTTGCATTGTGGTCGATGGCGGGGAAAAGACCAAGAAACTTTCGGAAAAGGATCTGTGTATGGAGGGCTGTAAAGTTGTGGAATACTGTTTGGATTATTTTTGGTTCAGAGGTTCAACGCTATCAGCGTCGGATGACTCATATTCGTGTTTGTATCCAGATTAGTGATAGGCGGGGTGCGGCGATTTAGATACAAGCACGTTGGCGGAGGCTTTGTCGGCGAATGTGAAGCGATGAATGATAGCGGGAGGGAGATAAGGATACATAGATTGATAAACGTCTTTATTCGGACAAGAACTTGTTTAACCCTGAGTAAAGGTTAAATGGAAGAAATGCATTTTCCCCGTAAGTGTATATTAGAAATATTTGGCATAAATATGAACAAATAAGTTAGGCATTAAGGAAGACGGTGGTATTCCAGTTAAAACTTACACGAGGAACATTAGGCCCATTTTGACGAGAGAGGAAAGACATAATATAAATCTGTGGATGGAGAGAGGTAATATAGAGGTTTAAGGGCTTCGAGAAGAGATGGTGTCTCCAGGTTCAATTCCTGGATACGCCTCTGGGCACACACCACTTCACACAAACTGGGTGATTTTTCGGGTACCAGATCTTCCTGGGAAATCACAAGGAACATGGAAAAGAACTGATCTCGTACTCTGATCCGTAAATTTTACATACCGTTAGGCATAGTAGTACAACTGAACACTAGATGAGCTAGGTGCTAGGTGAGCACCTCTCCTATCAAACCAACATTCGGGTGGCTTACTTTGGATATCTACGAGTATAGTGATGGTGTAACTTTAAAAAAAATTATAAAGGAATGGAGAAGGGGAAACCATCTCAGTTAATTATACCACGAAACAACTATGGACATAGAACTAAGAATAAGTCTTGACAAATACCGGACTTGGCCTGATGGTCCATTTGTCCCGTCCGGGAGTGGGAGAGGCAAGAACTCTGCGGTCGTTGGAACTGCTTGTAAAGCAAAATCAACAGCTGCAGCACATAATACAGAGGAGAGGAACAAAATAAGTAGAACAAGGACTTGGAACTTTAGGACAATATTCGACCGGGAAATTAGAAAATATACTGCGACGGAATGGGAAGAGGAAATATAGATAATGAAATATAGGAAATATAGATGGATGTGCAAGGTGATATAAGGAGAGAGGGGGTTTTTGGAGGTGACAGTAGTAATGAATATAAAAGAAAAAGTGTAGTAAGCATACTCGTTGATCAGGTGAGTGATGAAATATTATTAAAAGCAATAAAAACAGAGGCAATCGTATTGGTCATTATCCAGATATACTTCCCAACGAGTAAAAATGAGAAGGAAGAATCACACAGTGTGCCATAAACTAGAAGAAATTACTGAGGAAGTCCGTGGGAGGAAATATTTAATAGTTAAGGGGATTGGAATGCGGTGGTGGAAGAAAGGAGAGACGGGAGTGCGGTATGGAACAATGATTTAGATTCAAGGAACGACCGGGAGGAGAAAGCAATAGAGTTCTGCAGGAGACAGGGATTAATCATAACGAAAACTTGGCTTGTACATTCTTGGTTTAAACAGAAAATTGGATATAGATATGTATCGAAAATGCTCGGTTATTCAAAAACAAATTGGACTATACGAGTCCTCGTATTATGTTTAGGCACAGATTTAGGAGTAGCATAATTGAATCGCAGTTTCCTGAGAGCAGATGCGGATTCAAATAAAAATTGAGCAACAACGAAGTGTGACCTCAGAAGGCCGCCATCTTCAGGATCTCTGGGTTTGCCCACTCAACCCACCAATCACCTAGTAGTAGTACGAGGTCTGTAAATTAAGTATTGAGACTGGCAACGTAGCGTTCGATCTGGCAACACTGGAGGCGCTGGGCTTGGAAGGGCGACAGGGGAACATGTGATCCGCCTTCAGTACAAGTTTGAACCGGCTCGAGTCATTTGATGGTCCGTAGCGGTTTTTTTGTGAGTTTTTTCTATTGTGTTCTAAAAATGAGTTACATCAATTTCGTGCAACGGTGTACTATCAGGTTTTGCTGCAGACTTGGTAACAGTGCAACGGAAACTTGCTAAACTTCAGCAGGCCTACGGAGATAGTGTTTTGTCAAGAGCCCAGGGTTTTCGGAGGTTTAAGTCATTTTCAGAAGGAAGAGAGTCGATTGAACACAAAGCGGAAGGCCTTCATCTTCAAGAATCCATGAAAATGTCGACAGAATCCGGGATCTTGTGCGTTCAGATCGTCGGTTGACAGAATGATCGGGGAAGAGATGAATTTGACTCACACCACCGTTCATCAGATTTTGATCAATGAATTGGTGATGAGAGAAATCTGTGCAAAAATGGTTCCAAAAAACCTTTCTTAAGACCAAAAGGACATCAGGAGGAAAATATGCCTTGAATTTTTGGATTCGATTGAAAATGACCCCCATTTGCTGGAACGTATCATAACTTGTGACGAGTCTTGAGTGTTTGAGTACGACACAGAATCCAAGCGCCAGAGCATGGAGTGGCACACTTCAACCTTTCCAAGGCCCAAAAAAGTAATGATGAGGAAGTCGAAGGTCAAATGCATGCTGATTTCTTTTTTCGATATCCACGGAATCGTCCACAAACAGTTTCTATCTCAAGACCAAACGGTCAATCAACACTTTTACCGGGAGGTTCTTGAAAAACTTCCAAATATGGTCATTCGTGCGAGACCAAACATCAAGAACAACTGGATGTTGCATCCTCCTTGTCACACAGGAATTTCAATAAACGGGTTTTTGGTCAGTAAAAACATTTCTGTGGCTCCTCAGCCTCCTTATTCGCCCGACTTGAGTCCTTGTGACTTTTTTCTCCGCCTAAAGTTTAAAAATCACCTCAAGTTAACTCATTTTGGGACAGTCCAAAACATTCAAATGTCTGTAACCGACTCCAGTATCGGAGTTCCAGCACTGCTATGAGGAGTGAAAGAACCATCTCCTGCGCTGTGTGGCTTCAGAATGAAGTTATTTTGAGGGTGACAACATAAAATTGTAATTCTATTTCAATGAAAAAATTTAAAAAAAAACAGTCTCATTACTCATTACTACAATTTACAGATCTCGTATGTTTAAGGTGCCAGAGTCTAGGGAGTTCATTACTACCTATTTTGGCTCCATTACACTTGTACTTGGAAAATTCAATTTACTTGTACAGGGTTCGTCCGGAAAATAAGTGTACTGAGCTCAGGAAAAAACATTATTACACTTTTACATATCTTAAGCTAATATTCCTCAAAATAGGACCCTTGTGAGTCGATACACTGGTTCCAGCGGCGTTCGCATTCCTGGAACGCTCCCGCGAAGGCATCATCGGGAACCTCTCGAAGACACGTCGTCACGGCCTCTTTGACGGCGTACTAAGTCCCGTATCGCGTTCATTTCAAACTCCTCCTCTTTATCTTCGGGAACAGAAAGAAGTCCGGTGGTGCCAAGTCCGGGCTGTAGGGCGGGTGCGGCAGCGTTGCCACGCCGTGCTTGGCCAAGAAGTCCGACACGATAAGCGCGGTGTGAGACGGCGCATTGACGTGATGCAGCCGCCAGATGTTTTTGATCGCTGGCCGGACGCGGGCGATTCGTTTTCGAAGCCTGTCGAGCACTTGGACGTAAAATGTAGCATTTACAGTTTGTCGTTCAGGTACAAATTCGTAGTGGACGACTCCCCTTTTGTCAAAAAAGACAATGAGCATCATAAACTTATTTTCCGGGCGAACCCTGTACATAATATTTATTACTCAACTGAAGAGTTGTAGTTGAAAGTGTTATTATTTAACTCATCGCTTTTATCTGACCTTGATATCGTGCTGGTCGCTTCTACAATTTCGAAAGAGGTGAGGGTGAGATATTGAACCAACTTGATGTTATTTTATCACAAATGATTATAGCAAAATAAAGTGGAACTAACAACGTACTACAACTAAATTTGGTGGAACGTCGCGGTTTCGGAACGACAGTTGAAACGTTTTCTGGTGTGTGCCCTACAACCCCAAGTGAGCAAAGAGTGCGTCTTATATTCAGTTGCGTCTTGTACGCCGTAAAATACGGTAAGTAGGATAATTTTAGAAATACTTACATCGTCATCATTAAACTATCTTCGTTAATTACATCGTCGCCGTAAAAAGAGATGCTTCATGATACTAGTACGGTTTGATGGACACTGTGGATACTGGATGTGTTGTACATATGGGTTTCTTATCTTCTGTGCATAAGAGTGTCCACCTATGGCCTCATCTCTAGCTACATACAATCGTGTTTGTGATGGTGCTATTTCGCTCGAGTCGTTTATAAATTTTATGGAATATTTAAATGGGTGAAGTTTATGCTCAAACCCTTCTCCTTGCCTCCCGTATTTTATTGCTTCTTCCGCCGACGGCAGGCTGCAAAAAATGCCGTAAATTAAAAAAATAAACATGCGATTGATAACCTTCCATAGATGAAATGAACGAACGGTTTGGGGGTTTGACGGATATCTATTCCTTCTCGTCCCTAGCGTGTAGCCGTCGCCCTCTTATTCCTCGTCTGCCTTGCCTCCGAAGCTAGAGGTGCGAGGGTCCGAGATGTGTCGGCCGCTGTCGAGGATGCCGCCGGAAGTGGGGCGGATCCGTCGCTGCCGGCGGAGAGGAAGGAGGCTGAAGCGGGGTTGAGTCCTGCCAAGGGGAAGAGGGGTGCTGAGGAAAAACCGGCCGCCACTGGAGGGACGGAAGTCGCCGCCGGGGAGGACGACGACCTGGAAACGGAACACACGGGTACGGAATCAAATGCCAACCTAGATCGCTAATTATACGGCAAACTATAAAATGGCTAGTTTACCTAACTCCTACCCTTGGTGCCCAGCTCATGCACCCCACTAGCCCTTATACTTTCTCCGAGTGCGGTAGAGAGGAAGTAAGCGCATTTGTGAAACAATCCATTTCGGGAAATACATAGGTTTCTTGTAACTAGGCGAGGATATACAGGTATACAGGTATTTCTGACCAAACTTTGGTTTTTCCATCGGTCAAGGGGTTACAAACATTGCTGAGTGAATTGGAAATTCAGTGTAATAGATATGGGATGAGAATCAATGTTAATGAAACAAAAGTTATGCGATTTACCAGAAAGAAAAGGGCTAAGCTAATCATTAAAATAGGAGGGGAAAAATAGAGCAGGTAAAACAGTTTACGTATCTCAGAAGTGTTTTGGACCAATACGATCAAAGTAGTAGGGACGTAAGGAGAAGATTTGTGCTAGGCAAAGAGGTTTTCAAAAGGAAGAGGGAACTGATGACGGGGACGTTGAGTAGGGATGTTAAGACAAGACTCGTAAAAACTCTGATATGGAGCGTAGCTATGTACGGTGCGGAAACGTGGTCACTGAAGCAGGAAAATAGACGTAGATTGGAGGCTTTTGAAATGTGGGTATGGAGAAGGATGGAGAAGGTGAACTGGACCGAAAGGAAAGCAAATGAGGAAGTACTAGGGATTATGGGTGAGGAGAGGGGTTCGTTGAGAGAAATCCCATGGAGGCAGGAAAAATGGATGAAAGGCGTATTGAGCTGCTGTGGGATGTTGGAAATGGTAATAGAGGGGAGAATGTTAAGCAAACGAGGAAAGGGCAGGAACAGGATAGGGATGTTGTATGGGATGAAGGGAGGAAAGAAGTACACAGAGATGAAGGGGGATCTGATGTAGAGTAGGTTGCTGGTTTGTGTTTTGTTAGGAGTCACAAAATATTTATTTGATAGTTGTGTCCATCCAAAAACCTGCCTTAACCGGTAGATTACCTAATAATGTATATATATATATATATATATATATATATATATATATATATATATATATATATATATATTTCATCCATTTTTCCTGCCTCCATAGGATTTCTCTCAAAAAACCCCTCTCCTCCCCCACCATTTCTAGTACTTCCTCATTTGTTTTCCTTTCGGTCCATTTCACCTTCTCCATCCTTCTCCACACCCACATTTCAAAAGCCTCCAATCTACGCCTATCCTCCTGCTTCAGCGACCACGTTTCCGCGCCGTACATAGCTACGCTCCATATCAGAGTTTTTACGAGTCTTGTCTTAACATCCCTACTCAACGTCCCCGTCATCAACTCCCTCCTCCTTGAGAAAGCCTCCTTGCCTAGCGCAATTCTTCTCCTTACGTCCTTACCACTTTGACCGTATTGGTCCAAAACATTTCCCAGATATGTAAACTGCTCTACCTGCTCTATTTTTTACCCGCCTATTTTAATATTTAGCTTAGCCTTTTTCTTTCTAGAAAATCGCATAACCTTTGTTTTATTAATGTTGATTCTCATCCCATATTTATCGCACTGAACCTCCAATTCACTCAGCAATGCTTGCAACCCCTTGGCTGACTGAGCAACTAATGCTTGGTCATCAGCAAACCTAACCGATTTTACGAATTCCCCTCCGACTTTCATTCCTACCTCCAGTTCTTCCCATGCCTCTTTAATCATTTCCTCTACATATACGTTGAACAGTACCGGTGACAATGGGCAACCCTGCCTTACACCTCTTCCTAACACTGCCCATCCGGACTCTCCGTTCCCCACTCGCACCTGAGCAGTCTGAGACATGTACAGGTTGCGGATCAGTCTCCTGTCCCTCCAATCCATTCCTATTTTCTGCAATACACGCATTAATTTTTCCCAATTCACTCTATCAAACGCTTTTTCGAAATCTACAAAACAGGCAAAAACGTCCTGATTGTATTCTATATTCCTCTCGACTAGTGATCTCATTATTGCAATGGCATCACGCGTACCTCTTCCTTTCCTGAACCCAAACTGATCATCCCCTAAGTAATCATTTGCCTTACTCTCTATCCTTTTGTTGATAATCCTGAGAATAACTTTAGCTGCGTGGGATATCAAACTTATTGTTCTGTAGTCCTCACATGACGAAGCCTTTGCCTTTTTTGGAATAGGAACTAACACCGATCTCACAAAATCTTCCGGCCAGATTCCTTCCTCATAGATACTACGAATCAGTCCATATATGGCCTTCTTCCCACCTTTCCCTAACCATTTCAACATTTCTACAGGAATATTGTCCACCCCCACAGCCTTATTTGCTTTCATCTCCTTTAATGCCCTTTCTATTTCATCGTCGAGTATGCCTGGACCTAAGCTATCTTCTTCTACGTCATGTTCCTTTTCTATGTCTAACCTTGTCGGCCTAAGTTCTTTACCATACAGTGTTTCTATATATTCCTTCCATCTCTCTTGGATTTTTCCTGGTTCAACTATTATCTTACCCCATTTATCTTTAACTGTTAGCACAGATCTTGCCTTCTTACTTCCCGATAATAATATAATATAATATAATATATATACATATATATAATATATATAAAATATATATGTATATTTTTTTATACATATAGTATATATGTATTACGCAACGAAATATATATATATATATATATATATTTAATAGGTATTCTGCCGATTTCTCCCAACAATCCTCGCTCTCCTCCCCCACTATGCCTAGAATCTTCATTATTTATATCTATATATGAAATCTGATGAATTACAAAAAGTCGACATGATTCGGGTGAATTTAATGATTTAATATATGTTTATTTCAAAGAACCATTGGAAATATCCGCTCATGACAGCATTTACTTACGTATATGCGCTTGCTCTTGTATCAGGCTTGTCATATTTGTGAACTTTATCTTACCATTATTCCTAAAAATAACTGCCAAAAAAATTGGAATGAAATGCAGAAGAGGTAAGAATCATCTTCTGGTGATAATATGCATCTGCCCGATGACGGTTCTAAGCGTCAAAACGAACTAGCTCTCACCTGACAGCTCTAATTTCCTAGCATGGTACAAGCTAACAACCCCAACTAGAAGGTCGTATCAATTTTAATGCCGCATACCTCCTTATCCTACTCCTAATTCCAGTGCCTAACGTTATCCCCTTTATCCTTTTTCCTGATTATTTTAGCGTTTAACTTAGCCTTTCTCCTTATTGAAAACATCATAACCCTTGTTTTGTTTGCATTGATATTCATCCTGTTTCTATCAGACTGATTTTATAATAAGTTCAGAAATGATTTGTAACCCTTTTGCAGGCTGGCTAACTAAAACTTGATCATCCTCAAACTAAACTGATTTCAGAAACTCCCGACCGACTTCCATTTCTATCTCAAGTTCCTTCCATTATTCTCTTGCCATTTTCTCCATGCATACGTTGAAAAGCACGGTTGATAATGAGCATACCTCTATTACTCCTTTTCCTAGTAGGTCCGACATTCCATCCGCCACACGCATCCGAGCAGTCTGAGACATGTGAACTTCACTCCCTCGTTAATCCTCACTTACGCTCCAATGTGATCAGCAATATTTGGAAACCCTTTGGCAGATTGGAAAACTAAAGCATATCCATCCGCAAATAGAACTGATGTTAAGAATTCCCTAACGAATTTCATACCAATGTCCAAAGGTGTTTTTAGCGCGTGTCCCTCCCCTTTCTGAACCCTTGATCGTCCCCTAAGTAATCATTTACTCTGCTCTCCATCCTCTTGTGATGTTTTGATGAACCACTTTGGTTTAGCAGTATCAAACTTTTTGTGCCCTGTAGTCCTCACATATGGTTGCGCTTCCATTTTTTTGGGAATAGGAACCGACACAGATCTGACGAAATCTTCCGGTCAAATGACTCCCTCATAAATCCTAAAAATTAGTCCGTAAAAAATCTTCTTCCCACTTTCTCCACGACTTTTAAGTGGCAATGCGGGAATGCCTCCTTCCACGGTCTTATTGGATTTCAATTCCCTTAAGTGAGAGAATTTTGGAAGAAATCTATAGAAGTCAGTAAAAGTGGATGCAGAATATTTTGACTGGCAATGGAATAACAAAGCTTTTAATATCGGGGAGTGCGTTAGGCAAGCAAGGTAGGAGGAAGAATAGGATACCCATGTTGTAAATATGGGAGGTAGTACTTACATCCATGCATAATTGAAGAAGGGTTTATCGTAGCGTCTGGTGTAAAGTTTTTTCTTCCTAAACGAGGCTATGAAGTATAGAAGTATCCAGTTTATGTTCGGCCAAAAGCTACCTTGAATGACATGCTACCAAATAATAATGCATAACAAATACCTGTAGGCGAAAATTAAATGAACTATCACGTCGACTGCTGTTCTGGTGGCTATGGCGAGCACCTTTTTGTAATCGGGCCATTTTTGGTGACAACACTGGCTAAACAGCAAGTCATTGTTGGTTCATCGTTTTCTAAATCGATAAATTATGAACGCATTGGTGCATTAATGATATTTAATTTGCTCGGGAAGATTTTTAGTTGCTCTATAGAAAAGCTCAACCTCATGAATATTACTTGAAAGCATAAGAATCATGCCGATATGAAGCTCACCTTAGCTGTGAGTGACATTGGATTTTATAATTTCGCGGCACTATATGATTTTGATGTCGACATCTCCTCGATATGCCAATGTCAGCGATATCAAGGATCATATCGAGGACGGGATAGAAAATTCCGACAATATCAATTCAGTAATCTAAAGTTACGCCGACGCTGTTAAATCTGTCTTCAGTGAAATCGGTCGTTTAAACACATCAGCGTAGTTAAAACAACTTTGGATAGTCTACGTGTCGAAACTCATCCCTAAACTACTAATCCTAAGGCTTCCGTGACGTCTATCTGTTGGGTGTTCCATGCTGCTTCCGGGAATTATCGCATATGTTGGCTAGTTGGACAACATTTTCACCCCCAGTCCCGGAGGTGTCTCCAGGTCAAAGTGATCTTTGCTGTTTTTTTCAGTTTAAAGTTTTTTTCCGTCATGCAAATATACAGCAGAATAAGGCATAAACTCTGAAGTTAAATAACAGAAAAGAAACTCCGTTTGAGGAAAAACTCCTCTTCGGGGTGGAGATATAACAATAGGATAGAGCGTAAGAGGCAGTGGTGGTGCAATTTTGTCGCTACGTACACGAGTAGGAAACACTGGCTGCCCCGGAGCGCTCTGATTGACTGTTCCTTAATGGTTAGATGGAAATACCCTTTCAATGCCGAAGTCAGGGTATAGTCATCCTCTCGGTTGAAATCATGTGGGTTTTTCATTATTTCTACCGCTTCTCTTAAGAGTCTCGGGAAATGGCGTTTCTCCCGAGTTTCAATTAAGGAGAACCAAAGGGCCACGGAAAATAAACAGTTCTAACTCTCGTCAAATGCCGAACATTCGTGGTCGGAACCAGAGCACATGATTGAGTTCGGCTAAAAAAAAGTGCTGGCAAGAGAAAAAGGCTTTTTCCCGAGACTCGTAAAAGAAGTGGTAGAAATAATGAAAATCCCTAATAATTTCAACCATGAAGACGGCTACACCCTGACTTCGACGTAGAAAAGGATAGTTTCACCTTACCACGAAGTAATAACTAATCAGAGCGCTCCGGGCCAGCCAGCATCTCCTATACATATTCCAAGAAAGTGCGGGAGATACCACAACAGTAACTTTTAACGGAGGCATCCGCTAAGATTTCGCGACATGGCACCAGAGCACCTGGCTAACGAAAATACATGTATGTCTCATGGTAATCTTATTCCCGGGTGCAGTGTACTTGAGGCTGCCATCATACCCGCGCCAGGCAGTGGTCTACATCAGAAGTGGGGATCAGCATCAACGAGGGACGCAGCAGCAACAACCAGCTGTATATATTCAGCCCAGTTCGCACCCGCAGATTCTCTTCGAGCACCATCAGCCGCGGAACACATACGAAGAAAGTGCCAACAATCCTCACGTGGCTCACTATCAACACCATCACCATCCCTCCACCAGATATCAACCGGCGGGATCCAAGCAGCACCATTACAAACACCAACATCAACCCCAGTCCACACAGAACCAAGCTGGACACCACATCCACCAACAGGAGCCCATCCAGTACCAGGCTGAACAATACCACATTAAACCACAGCCTATTCAGCGCGAGGCCGGCCACCACCATCACCACCACCACCAGCAACAACAACCCACCCAGCACCATGCCGGACACCACTACTACAAGCAGCATCCCATCCAGCACCAAGCTGGACATCACCATCATAAACAGCATCCCGTCCAGTACCAGGCTGGACACCACCACTACCAACAGCAACCCGCAAAGCACCAGGCCGGGGACCAAAACTACCAGCAGCAGTCCAGTGATAACCAAGGCGTGCACCAACACCACCAACCACAAGCGACCAAGCACCATCACCAGCAACACCACCACGGTGGTGGGGGAGGGGGACATCATGGTGGTGGCGGGCACCACGGGGGCCACAAGGCGACCCACCATCTCCATGCGCACCACGGGGGGGCCGGACACCACTCGAAGGAGGGCGGGAAGAAGGGGGAGAGCGGCCATGAGAGTCATAAGAAGGAGTACGAGGAGGCCGGTGGGAAGAAGGCTGCTTCGCACTCCGGGGGGTCACACGGAGGTCACTCCGACGAGAAGCACGGCGGGGGCAAGGGGTCCAAGGAGGCATCGGGCAAAAAGCACAAGAAGTACAAGGACGCGAAGGTGAGCGGAAGGGAGAAAAGGGATTGCCATCGGTGTGGTCGAAAGCAATAAGGAGCGATTTAGAGGACTAGCAGGCTTAAGTGCCAAAAATCATTCTTTGATCCCATTCACTCAAATCAACAATCAACTTTCACATTCAATGAAATTAGTGGGTTCAGGCTTCACTTTGTTGTACATTGGGAGTTGTGAATAGAACGGAACAGCGTACTTTCCCGCATAATTTTTCTTTGGTACCATACGTTTCACCGCGAAACTTAATGCCGTATGTTTGAGGCCTTAAGAATTCTCAAAAATACTAGATACATTTAAGATAAATGGTCTGGTAATTTTCCTCTGGCTACCTGCTTAAAATAGAAAGTTCAACCGTCCATTACTTCTCAACATAATCTCCCTTTAGACGCAAACCGTTTTCACAACCCCAACGTTATGACTCCCATAGTGTCACAAAGTCGTCGAGAACGTTTTTGCAGGGGTCCATTTTGCCAACTACAGAATTGTTGATGGTGCTTGGAGTACGTTTTCAAATGACATTTGGCCTTCTTTGAACTGCCCCACCCGTGAACGTGGATTTATTACATACTCGTACTTACATCATCATTGCAAGTCTAATTCAAATTGAAATTCAAAATGTATTCTTGTTAAACCACACAGGAGGAGAAAACGGAGGCGTACTCTATTTGACGCAACCGCTGAAAACACTTCTCACTCTGGCAGCAGGATAACGAACCCTGTCTACTGTGCGGTGCAGCCATCTATCAATTGTTTTCATAAATAGCGCCCGAGTGATTTGAGCTCAACTACATTTTTCAATCTATTCTCAGACCCGAGAATTTAAATAGGTGATTTTAGAACGAACGCACCTCTAGTAATTTAAATTGAACAATCATAGAATCACGGTACCTTGTCATATTCATTGTAAAGTATGATTTTTCTTTGATGAGGCTAGGGGTCAAATCTTTGACGTGCTTTTATCTGAGTGCGAAGCTGAAGCTTAAACTTCATATGGTTACTATATGCAGGTTATAGCTGCATATAGTAGCTATATGCAGCAGCAATAAGCTTTGATCCCTGTTACGTTGAACGGGCTTACGTCCCATTTCTCCATCGTGTTTTCTCGCCGCTCATTTTTTCAAGTTTCGATCGATTGAAAAAAATGCTTTTTTCGTGTTTCAACGGAACGAATGGAGATTTATCATCCAGCTACTTCCTATATTTTATATGTTAACGATCTATATAATTATTATTTATGCAAGAGTTACTATTGTGCCATTTGTCGAGTGATAACATGAGGTGCCAAACAATAATTGTTACAAATATTACAGGAAATAAAAAAGATTAAATGTGACATAAACAGCATACTGTCACAAAAGAATATACAAGTTTTTCTCAGCGTGGTCATGAACGTCCCAGAGTTACTTGGAAAGGGCATTATAATACTTTTGGTGCTTAACTTACTTAAAAATATGGTCTTTCCTGTCCAGACAGGGTTTTTCTCATTTTCCTAAAATATCTTTCCACGCAGCATCCCCAATATTGATTGGTATATTTCACTTCAGGAATGCCTCATTTCTTCTTAATTCGAGCGATTCCTGACCCATTAAAAAAAATTTAGTAACGCTAGTCTTTCTTATGAAATTTCTCGTTACAAATCTTACGGCTAGTCCTTGATATTGTCCAATTGTTGAATATAGTATCACCGGCAAGATACTTGCCCCAAACTGACGCCCCTATATTCTAAAATAGGCCTAACAAAGTTTTAGAGGCGAAATACTTCGTTTCAATGGAGGTTTCATCACAAAATATTAAGCTGTTTAAGCTCCAGTTACTTAGCGTTCGATATGCGATCCGCATTTCAGATCTCTGCTTATAATTGCAGTATCTCGTTTCATTCAACATTTCACCCTTACGTGCATTAATCATTCAATCTAGCAGTCATACCTTTATAGAATATAATTAGTTTTGTTTGCATTAGCATTGATGACCATTCGGTTCTCATTTTCCCAAACTAAAAATATAATGTCGTTTTGTTATATAAAGACGTCATAATTTATTAATATTTCTCCGTAAAAAATGCGATCATCTACAAACATCCTGATAGAGCTTTTTTAAATTTTCTCCAATGTCATGCACGAAATTTATAAATAGCGACGGTCCCAGGACACTTCCTTGTGGATCGCCATAAGTTGCATGAATTTGCTCCGATTAAACTTCACCGATTCTAACCTTTAGTGATTGACCCAACAAAAGAGAATTAATCCCATTTACTACCCTCCCATATAAACCTACGTTGGCTACCTTTTTCATGAGAACCTCATGATTAAACCGGACAAGCGCCTTTGAGAAATCGATTAGCCCCAACCTTTCTAAACCATCTTTCTTACTATCCGCTAAGTTCTGATAAAGAAACTCTCAGATTGACCCTTACAGGAGTATCCTTTCAGAAAGCCATGCTATTTTTCCCATTACCAGCTCTTTCTTTTCTAGGCCTCCTTAAAATGTTTTTCAATCAAATGCTCCATTATTGTGCACTGAATACATATAAAAATATCGATAGAAATCTACACTAATACTTGTACGAGACTATTTTTTGTAAATGGAAACCATGATTGAATTTTTCCAGTCATTGGCTAAATCTCCGCAATATAGCGACAATCGAAAAATGTAGGAAAATACCCTAATGACATATTGTCATGACGGGGAAATATAGTTATTAACGGGAAAATATAATATGTAGCACCATAAATATTTAAAACAATCGCATAGAGATCGTCCCTATGCCAAACCCGCCATATCGCCACCCTTATCCCACTGACTTCTCATCGATATACCGTATAAATCAAGTCTTTGTTGGGATTACTGCGGCTCTTAGGCCCGTGTCTTCATGTTGAAAGTCTATCTGTAAATCCTTACTGCTAGTTTGTACTTACTAATAATAAATATGAAATAACACTTTTTTGCATACTTTTATCGGTAAAAATCCACTCAACGAAAAGGTTGATTTGATTGCTTAAGGAAAATCTCACTTCATAAAATACAAGGCATATATGTTTTTTTATGTATAGAAATATAATATATATATATATATATATATATGTATGTATGTATGTATAAATACATATATATGTATACCTGATATACCATATATAAATACATATTGTAAAAAACATATATATATATGTCGCGGTGGTCCAGTGGGTAGAGCGTTGGACTACTGACCGGAGGGTCCTGGGTTCGATTCCCGGGCAACTCTGGGAACCTGTAGCTCCACCCAAGCTAGTTGATTTTTCGGGTACAAGATCTTCCTGGGAAACCATAACCGGCACAGGGAAAGGAACTGGCCCCCTACTCTGATGTGTGAATATTCACACGCCGGCTTGGTACATGGGTGAGCTACCAATGGGTGAGCTACCCATCACCTACTAAACCGACCTTCGGGTTGATTACTGTGTTATATATATATATATATATATATATATATATACATACATATATGTACATATATACATACATATATACATGTACATATATACATGCCACCGAGCAACCACAAGGAGGAAGAAGTTGATAGGATGTATGATGAGTTAGAGGATATCATCGCGAGTGTTCCTGCAGGGAAACATTTGATAGTGATAGGGGATTGGAATGCGACGGTAGGCGAAGGAAGAGATGGTGGTGAGGTGGGGGACTATGGGTTAGGCGCGAGGAATGAACGCGGGGAGAAAGCAATTTAATTCTGCAGGAGACAGGGGTTAGTCATCACTAACACATGGTTTAGACACCACAAAAGGCGTAGGTATACATGGAAAATGCCAGGTGACTCAGAAAGGTATCAGTTAGATTATATTATGGTTAAGCACAGGTTTAGGAACAGTGTGATGAATTCGCACAGTTTCCCAGGAGCGGATGCGGACTCTGACCACAATTTAGTTGTTATGAAATGTAATGTTCGTTTCAAGAAGATAAGGCAAGGGCGGCGGGTTAGGAAATGGAATTTAGAAGCAGTAAATGGATTAACGAGGAAGGAGTATCAGCAGGCTGTAGAGAAAATGATGGATGACGGTAAAGAACCGAGTACTATCGCAGAAAAATGGGAATGTATCAATAAAGGGATATTGGAAGCCGCTAAAGACACTATAGGAACCGTTAACGGGAAAAGGATAAGGAAACCATGGGTAACGGATGAGATGATTGCAAAGATGGATGAGAGAAGAAGGTGGAAAAATCTAAACACAGAGTTAGGCAACATGAAGTACAAAGAGTTAAACAATAAATTGAGAAGGGCCACAAATAAAGCAAAAGAAGAATGGTGGAAAACGCAATGCGAGGATATGGAAAGTTTACAGAAGAAGGGATTGGTTTTGGAAGGAATTGGTGCTCTATACAGCAAGGTTAAGTTATTATCAGGAAGTAAGAAGGCAAGATCTGTGCTAACAGTTAAAGATAAATGGGGTAAGATAATAGTTGAACCAGGAAAAATCCAAGAGAGATGGAAGGAATATATAGAAACACTGTATGGTAAAGAACTTAGGCCGACAAGTTTAGACATAGAAAAGGAACATGACGTAGAAGAAGATAGCTTAGGCCCAGGCATACTCGACGATGAAATAGAAGGGGCATTAAAGGAGATGAAAGCAAATAAGGCTGTGGGGGTGGACAATATTCCTGTAGAAATGTTGAAATGGTTAGGGAAAAGTGGGAAGAAGGCCATTTATGGACTGATTCGTAGTATCTATGAGGAAGGAATCTGGCCGGAAGATTTTGTGAGATCGGTGTTAGTTCCTATTCCAAAAAAGGCAAAGGCTTCGTCATGTGAGGATTACAGAACAATAAGTTTGATATCCCACGCAGCTAAAGTTATTCTCAGGATCATCAACAAAAGGATAGAGAGTAAGGCAAATGATTACTTAGGGGATGATCAGTTTGGGTTCAGGAAAGAAAGAGGTACGCGTGATGCCATTGCAGTAATGAGATCACTAGTCGAGAGGAATATAGAATACAATCAGGACGTTTTTGCCTGTTTTGTAGATTTCGAAAAAGCGTTTGATAGAGTGAATTGGGAAAAATTAATGCGTGTATTGCAGAAAATAGGAATGGATTGGAGGGACAGGAGACTGATCCGCAACCTGTACATGTCTCAGACTGCTCAGTTGCGAGTGGGGAACGGAGAGTCCGGATGGGCAGTGCTAGGAAGAGGTGTAAGACAGGGTTGCCCATTGTCACCGGTACTGTTCAACGTATATGTAGAGGAAATGATTAAAGAGGCATGGGAAGAACTGGAGGTAGGAATGAAAGTCGGAGGAGAATTCGTAAAATCGGTTAGGTTTGCTGATGACCAAGCATTAGTTGCTCAGTCAGCCAAGGGGTTGCAAGCATTGTTGAGTGAATTGGAGGTTCAGTGCGATAAATATGGGATGAGAATCAACATTAATAAAACAAAGGTTATTCGATTTTCTAGAAAGAAAAAGGCTAAGCTAAATATTACAATAGGCGGGGAAAAAATAGAGCAGGTAGAACAGTTTACATATCTCGGAAGTGTTTTGGACCAATACGGTCAAAGTGGTAGGGACGTAAGGAGAAGAATTGCGCTAGGCAAGGAGGCTTTCTCAAGGAGGAGGGAGTTGATGACGGGGACGTTGAGTAGGGATGTTAAGACAAGACTCGTAAAAACTCTGATATGGAGCGTAGCTATGTACGGCGCGGAAACGTGGTCGCTGAAGCAGGAGGATAGACGTAGATTGGAGGCTTTTGAAATGTGGGTGTGGAGAAGAATGGAGAAGGTGAAATGGACCGAAAGGAAAACAAATGAGGAAGTACTAGAAATGGTGGGGGAGGAGAGGGGTTTGTTGAGAGAAATCCTATGGAGGCAGGAAAAATGGATGAAAGGCGTATTGAGCGGTAGTGGAATGTTGAAGAGGGTAATAGAGGGGAGAATGTTGGGCAAGCGAGGTAAGGGTAGGAATAGGATAGGGATGTTGGATGGGATGAAGGGAGGAAAGAAGTACACCGAGATGAAGAGGGACCTGATGTAGATTAGTTTGCTAGGTGGGAAGTCACAAAATGTTTATTTGATAGTTGTGTCCATCCAAAAACCTACCTTAACCGGTAGATTACCTAAAAAAAAATATGTACATATATACATACATTTTATTTATATATACGTACATACAAACAAGAATTCCCGCCATACGGCGAACAAATATTCATTCACATAGAAATGGATATAATGAAAGGGGATAGGAACACGCATGAAGGACGAACAAAGGAGAGGTGGGGAAAGCGGATATATATATATATACACACACACACATGCATTGGGTCCAGATTGGTCCCAGATGTAGAATATCTATGGCACTACGAACAATAGCCGAGGTAAACAATTGTCGAGGATGGTGGCTCGTTGGTGGCAAGTTTGGTCATAAATATGGTTGATTTTTAAGAAGGATTTCTTTTTATTTTTTTGAACAGGGTTTCCAGAAGACATACCACTTCGACGAAGAGCACAAACTGCGAAGTTATTACGATAACTTCCACACGGAGGGCGTGCATAAGCAATTCGGAGACTTCCACGAGCATGATGACGGAGAACATCACATCAAGAAGGAGGGAGAAAAGCATGATGTGAGTGGAGTTTATTTTTTCATCTTTCCCTTATCTTTGTTTTTGTCACAATACAAGATGACAATGATGATCGTACAAGTTGACAACCTACATATTGTATGGATGTAAGAAAAAATTTATCTAATCTTCAGTAAGTTTTTTAATCAGGAATTCTAAATTCAGCGTTTTAAATATTACGACACATGCAAGATCGGTGAAGTGGAACCCTTTTCTATTTACGTAAATCAAAGATCAAGTCGATAATAAAGTCGATCAAATCGATATTGTCGTTTTAGTGGCCTAAAAGAATTTACGTGTAGTACGTGCCTTACCTGACGGGGTGTGCTTGGTAAATGATGCTTCAATACGTTCAGTTGGCCAATGATAAAGATAGTTCATTAAAATGATATAAAACAAAATTTTAAAATTTCTGGAAATAATGCTAATTTTTTATCTCTGACCGGATAAGTAATTCGAATTATTGTTGTGGCATACTTGTAATGCAACACACATCTTGATTTTTTCAGAATTTCGCAAAATGAGGTACAACTTGTCTAATGCTAATTTTGATAATAATTCCAAAAATTTTATTATAATTTTGGCCTTACGAATTAGGCACTCCAATACATGAATATTTACAGCAACAAAATTAAAGTTTATGGTTTAACGTTATGAATACTGTTCGAACTATTTAAATTGCCAGTATACACACTTAAGTGTGATGAGTTTATAGTTGTCCAGCGAGCCCAGTTACAAAAATATGAGCCAAAAGTTATATATGCTTTTCGATAGACATAAAAGTAAACAAATATCTCATACGTTAGAACAGTCTACAATTTAATAATTTCTTTCACACCTACGAGCAAAAACAATGTCATGATTAGTCAAATGCAAACAAATTCTTAATGCTACGCTATTCTCTCACGTGAATGGTAACAGTAAAATGAGTTTTTTGCATAATATTTAAACAAAAATTAGTACCTCAACTCTGAAATGAATGCTCTCCCTGTTGAAAATCTCCATATTACCCTCCCATTCTCCACTGGGAGTGTATGAGCAATCTGGTACTTCTACCAAATGAGCGTGAGTATTATACATTTTTAGTTGTTCAGTGAATGATCGATCCAAAAGAGGCAGATATAGCACGCAATAAATACTTATTGGCGGGAAAAGGGCGGAATCCATAGAAACAGCATCTTAACTAACATTTTACGATCGAGGAACACGAGGAAAACACCAAAATTATATGCCCTACTTAGTCAAATTTCTGAAATGTGAAAAAATAAGAAATATCAGTATTTCCATAAATGAGCAGCTTAAATCTTCTAGCGTACACCTCATATCTTTCTGCAAAAAAAATATTTCGCAGAGAAAAAATAATCACTTCGCTTTAAAAGAAATGAAGAGAAATTGAATGCATATACAATTGAAGAACAGTTCATTGTACTGTGACGTGCCAAGTTTTGCCTTATTAGGCAAGACTAAGAAATGTAGTAGTTAACACCGTGTCAATCCAAAACTTTAGAGATCGGGCTGGTACGGTGGCTAACGTACAGGCTTCCCACCGAGAGGGTTCAAATCCTGGAGACAACAAATATTTTTCATCGGTATCCCTATCCCAACTTTAGGTGCTTTGTGGAGAGCACTTTGAGTGAGTACGACGTCCGTCGGATGGGACGTTAAACTACGAACCCCTTGGCGCCTTTCGACATGAGTAGGCTTATGACGACGTTTCCCTCCCTCCATCCTTCCTTTCGCATATATCCGCAATGGCGCAAATGACCTCATCTGTCGGTCGCCGCCCATAAAACTACTACTACTACTCCAAAACCTTACTTAAACAGTAGAATGCCAAATATATATCTTTCCTGTAAAAATGGGCATCCTAAACAGATTAAGTTCGAGAGAAAAATTCAATAAATATCTGTGGACGAAAGTCTTTTAATAACCCCCACAAGGAATACTCACAAATTTCTCGGGCTCTTCTATTTGATCTCAGAGATGTCTAACTTTCTTCCCACAAGTTAAAAGCAATGATACTGACGGACTAAGAAGTGCGTTTTAATTTAGCAAAAGGGACGTTAGTATAAAAACTTGTAAAGATCTGATCCAACGATGCATACAACTATCTTTTTTGTCGGCGTTTTCTCAAGGGAGTATAATTTTTCATAGACTAGGAGAGACACCCTCCAAGGAGGGAATAATAGAAGGGAAGGAAATGTTGAAATAGGAATAGAAAAATGTTAAGCGCGATGAGTGAATTTCAAAGAAAGTTTAAGGTTTGGGGCATGATTATTTTTTGGAAACTAAGTGAACGGGAAGAATTACGCCTCGGACGTAAGAAATACATAAGACTGCCGAGAAAGTATACAATTATGAACGCATAAAGATATTACCTAATGGAAAAGTCGAATGCAGTGCTGGGTCGAATTATTGACAGCAACTGATTAACTTCTTCTTGTATCCTATTATTGATGTCGATGCCATAATTGAAAAACAGATTGTATGGCTACCCGTGTAGCAACTTTTCACTGTTTCCGTCTCAGTTAATCAGTACGAAAAAGTCTTCCTTCTAGACTCGGGTTTTCTCATCCTTGCAGAATATCTCAAACACTAAACATTGCCAAAAAACGAAGTTGAGTCGGTAGACCATTTCGAAAATTTTTCGCTATAAGTTGGACCCCGACGACACCAGGTTAACGTTCTGTGACACACTTCCCCGGGACACATTAAGGAATAGCCAGTCCACTGCCCACTCAAACTGCATGCTTTCTCCTCAGAGACATAACTTCGGTAGCAAACACCTGAAATCTTTCTTCCGACTTCTCTCTCGAATATCTTCCTGGCTGTTTTAGCTCATGCGAGGATAATCAAATGCCACGGGATGATTACGACAATCGCCGTTACTTGTCTGAATATAATTTTTTAACAGTGAAAAAATAGAATTATTACTTGGAAAAAAATCATAAATCTCACTTGGTAGAGTATTCCTTGTATTCTAAAAGAGACATTTTATTCGGACCGAATAATAAATGAATAATTCTTTATGCTAGTGTAACGCTTAACCCATGTTTTGATAGGAGACAGACTGTCCACCGCTGCTTTTCTGAGTCTCTCCTAACAAGAAACAACACGATATCCTTACATCAAGAGTAAACCCTTCTTCAATTCCGTATACATTCCACTTCCTCTCTTTACATCCGATATACCTATCCTTTTCCTTCTCTTACATGTCCACCCTAACGTTCTCCCCATTAGCATAGTCTTCCACACTCCATCGCCACACTCATCGAAATGCTGTGCATCTCCCTTTCCTGCCTTCTTTAGATTTATTCCAATGAATCTCTCTCCTCCTTTTCCATGTCTAGCCAAACGAACAGTGAAATATAGTAAATCAAAAGAGAGATGGTACTTTTTTCCACACTTTATTATTTAAAGTGTGGAAAAAAGTACCATCTCTCTTTTGATTTATTAGAATGGATTTCCACAAAGTGAAGCCTGAAACCATCGAGTTTATAGTGAAATATAGATTTCCTTAACAATTGCGTATGCGAAACAGAATTTTATCACTCATTCCTTTGTGAAAGGATAAAACCCTGTTTAGATAAGCTTGAGCATTTTATTAAGATGGTAATTAAAGATAAGACGACTCAAATTACAATTATGTAATTATAACCATGTGTACATTAACATGATGAGTATGAGTATTATGTAAAAATTCCGGAATACCTATGATATATATAAGCCAAAGAAGGCGCAAGGTAAAGGGATTTTTAGTGGGGGGGAAAAGTATCCAAAGATGACGAAAACCATCCCAAAGCTTTTATATTTGTTGTTCCTCCATACTTATTAGACAGCTTTCTATATATGGTATTCTTAATAGAGTACGTGATAACTTTGGAGTTTAACCGTATGCAAACAGTTAAACTCCGAAGTTGGGTAGATTTGTCATCCGAAAAAGAGGCACGCTTACCTATTTACAAAACTGGTTTTAGCCCAAAGTTTCGATAAGCACATAAATTCTGATGCGTTCCCTTTTTTCGCAGAGCTCCAAACACGAGGATCATCATGGAAAGAAAGGGGAGACCCACAGCGCCAAGCACCATGACGAGGCATCCGGTCACGCCTCGTCGGAAGGCAAAGAAGAACACCATGAGAAAGAGGAAGACCATGGTGACAAGGGAGGGAAGTCTGTTCACCTAGAGCATAAGCACAGTCATCGCCATTAGACCCCGGATGGCGGAAGTGTCGCTGGGACTTCAACAATCCGCCATGGAGTGATCACAACGATTTTCAGTGAGGGACTGACTTGAGCATCGTAAATCTCGGCCTAAACAATCTCTCAAAACGAGCATCGAACCTCGCGCGCAGTTGTACGGGGACCTTGTCCGCCCACTAGGCTCTTCTCTAGGCACGAGACTAGCTCGAATCTAGTTTTCCAGTTCCATAGGATAAGGTTCACATCAGTGCATTCGTTCTAATGAACCCGTACCTTCATCTTTTGACTTTTCCCTTAAGCACTTTCACTGCAGGGATTTAAGTCCAGGTGTAAATAAAACTGCCATCCCTTCTATGCAGTTTCTACTAAAGAAGCATGCATGTTAATAACGTGTGGACCTAAATCTGTTCAGATATTTCATTTATTATGCAGTCTTCTCAACTATACGACTATCCATTTCATGGGATTCTCGTTCGCAATATATATTCACGAATACATACTGAGAGGACATAATGGGACGAAAGCCAGGGTACCGTCGCAATATGCCATTCAGGAATGTTCATAGCCTTATCCAATGTTTATGCTATGCATGTTATATTTTGTGTTATATATTGAACGCCTGTCGTGTACACCAGAGTACATTGACTACTGAAGAACTTGACACGTTGACAGGACGAGCCGTCGCGTTTTTAAAGTCTGATTTGTTTTCGAAATAGGAAGAGTTCCTCTCTGTGAGTTACTTCTTGCAGAGTAAGTTCAACAGATTCAGGCTTAAGGTCGTGGAAGTATTTATGACCTGCGGCGGCCACTTTTTTTTAGCTTCGATTTAAAAGTATGGCGTTTACTTAATCTCTTCGTCTTGTTCGTCTTGTCAGCAATTATTCCATTACACTACGAGTCGCGTAGTTCATTCGCTCAGAGGTGTGTACTCTTTCAAGACGCAAAACAGAGAAAAGTATTATTAATGAGAGCTTCGATCTCATTTAGCAGTACTCCCCACGTACCCATTATTTCATTGGCATCTGACGACAATTATTTCTCTCTCTCTCTCTCACACACACACAAATACTGTAAAACGCGTTAAGCAATATTTTATAGTGAAAAACTCCGTTGCGTGAGACAAAGAACGTTTTTAATAAAAAAAAGCGGCATTTCCGTTACGCTGCATGTCCCGCTTTGTCCCCCCCCCAAGTTGGCTAAGGGAAGTATTTAGAAATCTTAGAAGAGTTTTATGCTCTCACCATGTTGGTCATTTCCGGCGACGGAGTGAAACTTATTATTGATTTCCTTCTTGGACCAAAAAAAATACAACTGCTCCCCGAATGGAGTTATCTTTTGTGCGAACTTAAATCCGGGGTTTCAAGTGTTTCCACTCGTAATCAAAGCGTCGGAGAAACGGAAGATAAATTATGTTTCTCAAAGTACAGCTTTTTGTCTCAATTAGAGTGGATTTAAACTATCGGAAGGCAAAAGAATAATTAAATAAGAACCGATAATAAGTGATCGGAATGGAAACCGGTTCACATTCTGTTTTGTGCAATGGATAACTTTGAACAAACTATGAGAGAACACGCAAAAAGTCACGCTTCAAAGATGGTTTAATCGTGTATTTGTATGAGTTTGATGAGTCATAATTGGTAGGTGTGTACACTTTTTTAAAGTTTTGATGCTTGCAATGAAAAATTAAAACACGCGCTTTTGAGATCAATGATGACAGTCGGTGAGGAATTGACCGAAAACAATCTAGATGCTAAACTTAGCGCTACAATTTAGAAAGGAAAACAAAACAGCAAGGGAATCATATTAACAATAACAAGAGAGCGTTACGGAAATCAAGGATTAATAAATGTTGGCACTAAATTTCAATGCTAAATTTTAATAATGGATACATTTTCCGAATTCAAAAGATTTGAAATAGCAAGGCAAAATTTCATCTGCGGAAACCTTTCCGTTTAGCTTTTGGCATTGACAGATAAAGGAGGCGACGATCAAAAAATGTCAAGTCTTAAAATATAACTTCCAATTGTGTATCTATCGATCCTTGTCTGACTTATATGACCACTGGGACTCAAACATCTGGCATGGCAGCCCGATTGCGACAAATCCCTGTCGCAAATTACAAAGTCTACTCAATAATCCGTAAGCCCTATCCTATTATATACAAAATCCTTCTTTCCTTGATGTATAAACCGATATTCATCTCACCATTGAGATATTTTATATGTTGTGTTGGATGTACTAAGTCAATTGATAATTGCCTTGGCTTTATATGCGTCCCACTTAAAAGCTGAGACATTTCTTTGGCAGAGAATCGTGTATTAATACCGTATTCACTCGTTTGATAAATTCTTTGAATTTATTTATTCCATTTATATCAAGAAGCTGCGGGAGATGCCGCAACAGTAACCTTTAACGGAGTCATCCGCTCAGATGCATTTTAACGCAACAATTACAGAGTGTAAAAAATCATTCGCCTTGACCGGGATTCGAACCCGGATCCGTCGATGTCCAGCCGAGTGCTTTAGCCAGTTATGCTATCTATTTTTATATCTCTTTATTTCAATGATTTATGTTTTTTTTTCATTACAGTAGCATGGTAGCATATTATTACATATCTTTCACAATTTAATCACGGTAACATAAAACAAATTCTAATAGAGGTTGACATCACAGTAGCAACATAACAGCATATTACACCTCTCTCGTACACACGAATACCAGAGCAACACCAAAAAAATACGGAAAAACGGCGTTCTCTTAAACTCTGAAATTTTTGGGCTTTTAAAGGAACAAGATGTTGTGACGAAATACCGTACATACAATGTCACAGGCATTCGTAAGTCGTGCGCGACGCGCCACAGTCCACGAGGTTAAAGCCAATTAGGCTGTTTATACCTTAGACAAACTTCAAGAAACTGCGGGAGATGCCGTAACAGTAACCTTTAACGGAGTCATCCGCTAACATGCATTTGCAATGCAACAATTACAGAGTGTAAAAAATGGCTTTAACCTCGTGGGCTGTGGCGCATCGCGCACGACTTGCGAATGCCTGTGACATTGTGTGTACGGTATTTCGTCACAATATCTTGTTCCTTTAAAAGTCCAAAAATTTCAGATCTTGATGACGTCTAGATAGCTTGTGTGGCTAAAGGACTCGGCCGGACATCTAGAGATCCGGGTTCGAATCCCGGTCAAGGCGAATGATTTTTACACCCTGTAACTGTTGCACTGTCCATTTATGTTATGAATCCCGTCATGGTAAGTAATGTTTTACGTTGAAAATGTTTGTACATAATTATTAATTGTTTTTATAAATTAAACTTAAATAAATATGATTATAGAAATACATTTATTTCATTGTTTTCCTGTATCGCGGCCTATTGGGCGAAAATTGATGACAGGGTTTGTATTAAAAACAAGCGATTAATATGAGATTCTTAGCCAAACTCTGTTCATGCAATTCAGTCATGATTTGTCTCGGGAGCAATAGGTAACGAAGAATGAAACTTACATAAGTGTCCTAATACATGATTAGATACCTGCTGATCCCTTATTCATTCTTCACCTTTCTTTGACCCCAGGGTTGAAGACTGTCTTACACAGAACATCATTCGAAGCAGAATAGTATTCCCTTTTAGTTTTAGATGGAGTATATTCAGGATTTTCCTCAGGCGATCCACCATCATGTGATTACATTTGCCCACGGGATCGAAGTAAAATAAAATTTACTTTATTTTAATTTTTAATAAATTCAAATTTAGATTTAGAAAAATATCTGAGAATGAGTTGATAATTAAGTTCACATTTAAGACAAACGGATAGTACTTATTTGAACTAACCATTTGAAAAATAAAAACGGGCGAGGTGAGAAGGAGGTGCAAAATGACCTTAGCTGTCGAAGAACCCTGATTTTAACTATAACTTCAACTATGAATTTCATTACGGAGTTTGAAGGATTCCGGAAACGGTCAACGCTGTGACAGAAAACCGAACTAAAAATGCGCAAGAAATAATAAAAACTGTTCTTTGAGTGATGCCAGAATAAACTTTGCTGACGGCTTTAAATTCCGCACTTATCGATTTGGATTCAAGTCAAGAAAAAAAGTTTTTGGAGAAGATGTTAGAGAATTGTATAATTAATATCACAGAAATCGAAAAATATATCTTATGTCCTCCATCTTTTTTATTGACTCGCAATTGAACGCATACCTTAATAAATAAACGTACCAATAATACGTGCTACCAATGGCTTAATAGTGATGAAAATGAATTTTTTTCAATAATTCACAAATTTTTTAGCGTAGGTTAATTTGTACCGTGTACATAATGTTTGGCATTTTATGGTAAAGAGTTTTTTCTAGACTTACGCAAAAGAAAAAAACGCCTATCCCCATTGCAGTTGTAGATTCCGTTCCTTTCATCGATTACACGGTGCTCGAGAAGGAGAGCACTTACTGATTTCTGGGACTAGAAAGTCCTTCCCTAACCCCTTCTTCCTTACTGCGTTATATTCCGTGGGAACTTCTTTTCATCGTTGTATCGTGATGCAGCTGGTGACGAAGGTGTCTTCCATTATTACTGTTTCAGAGTCTTGCTTCGTCGGTGCCGTGAACAGTGAATAAATGATGTCCAGTCCCCAGACAGACTGCTATTGGATCCCCGCCCCAGAGTAACAATGAAATGGCCGAGCTCATCGGAGAGAATATATTCATTACCCCAAATGAAATGTTTCGACTATCCAGGCGCTTCGCACAGGGGTGGAATTTATTCGTTCCATCCTTTACCAGTAGTCAAACAGAAATAAACCACGCGAAACAGGAAGTGCTATTTTATCTAAATCAATCCTATTCCAGAAATCCACTAATAAAACCTTCATGCTACGTATCCAAAAATAAAAAAGATGAACATTTTGTTAACGCTTCTGTGAATGTTTTGGTTGGAAGATCATTCCTCAAAGTCAGGGGGATCGGGAAAATACACTCTTGAGGAATATTTTTAGCTTTAATGAAAATACAAACGAATATTAGTTATATTCCCGGCCCTAATTTTAAACGCATTTTGTCCCCATGGCATAAAATTATCTACTTCAGAGGGTATTACGCCCTCTACACCAGTGCGATAAGTTTGATATTAAACATTATTTTCAACTTTTTTCATTAAAAAGTAGGTCATAACATTATTTTTTTCATTAATGAAATTTCTTACACAAAATTTCTGCATATAAAAATTATTAAAAGATAAAAATAAATGATTATAGGGATTTTAAGCACTCCGAGGTTCTAATTAATTTTTTTTTTAAACGAGCTCTCAAACTTATTTCGATCTAGTTCTGAGGCATCGTTTCTCGTAGTTGTGTGATTTCGACCGTTCTCACACAAATTAAGCAATGCCATTTCAACTAAGTCGAGTAGCTATCATGTTCAGAATGTTACAACTCTTAAATAACTGCGCCCACGATACTAGTTTTTGGTGAGAACGGAAAGTAATTCTTCACCTTTAAGCCATAATTCTTCTGGTGATAAGTCTCCACTGCCATAAGAGGATGCAAAAAATATTGGGTTTTTGATGTCAATTTCTATGAAAACTATATTTGAAAGATCATGTCTTATCAAAGTCGTTTGATAGAATGCACTTGAGACTACAAAATCAGAAAATTTTATCAAAATATCAAATTTGCACAAAACATCACGATGAGAACTCCTTTAGAAAAATAACACCCCATTTAAGCTTGCATACAGTTGTTGCATTGTAATCCTGTAGTTGCATTGTAATCTGTAAACATTGTAATCCTCCAACCAACGTTATACTTTCCACATATTTTCTTTCTCTTCGCTTTACCTTTCATCTTGTCTCCAACTCACGGGGTGACTTGGCCTCTTTGAGCGCTCTAGTGCTTAACAATACTGAAGAAATCTCAGCTCAGCAGACTCGGTCGAGTCTCGGTCGCTGAGTTTCGGCATGCCACCGCCCAATTTACAGTATGACATGGAAGGTAACGACAGCTGTCCTCAGCGTGACGACTACGAACCCCAGAGTAAGGCCAATGACACATGGCCCCAGCTTACAGCCAGCCGTGGCGTATCAGACCGGCGCACGTACAGGCGGAAGTCCAAGTGCACTCGAAGCGTAGGGCATGCGGTGTGACATTAGGGGAAGTAGATGGGAGAGAGGAGAAGACAAAGTAATGGTTGTTACCCACCAGTTATTATTAGGATCTGGAGAAAGCATCCTTTAGGGCGATATGTTGAAGACAAAAGAAAAAGAAATAATCCAGATGCCTGGGATATTTATTTTCAGGGATAATAATAATAATAATAATAATTAAACGTTTTTCTTGAGAAAATATTGAGACTAGATGTTACCCTCTCCCACGTAACCCCTGAAGGGAATTAGGAGGGAGCTAGTTACTCCAGTGATGACTGGAAGCGTTTCTCGGTTGTTTAAGTGCAAGGTGGAAACTAAATATTTACTTAATATACATTTTTACAATCGGATATTTTTATTTCGGGAACTTTAGGGTGCACCTTTTCAATGCTTCCAGATATTTTCCGAGACTTCACATGTGATAAGTTTCACATACATTCTCCATTAATTGCACCAGACGAACGTCATATTGGTTGAACAATAGGCGTGAAGAATCCGTAAGTGAACACATACAGTGAAAAAATAGATAAACATGTCGTTGAAACCACCCAAATGAAAATCATTTTGCACCATCTCGTTCAAATCTAGCCAATTTGAGTTCATGTTTAACAGAAAAACACGAACTGAAAGCACTTTATTCCCGGATACTGTTTTTCACGACACTCGAGTCTGACAATGAGATATGCAGCTGAGTCCGCGTGGATGCGGCTGCACTTGGGTCGACTGTGACTCCAACGAGCTATCCTATCAGCGAGTCAGTCCACTTGGCCCTAAACGCCGCTACACTCGAGTGGAACAGGCGAGTGCACCCGAGCCCGACTTGACGTACGTCTATTTTCACTGGACTCGCACCGGCAGAGTCTGCCAAATCATTTGCCGACCTATATTCACCTCTGATCTAACAGCTAGACTGAAAGAGGCCATGAATGACCTCAACCACTGTGAATGTCATCAGTTCCTCCTTCTGCAGGGGCCCTGTCATTATGAAATATATGAGTGCAAATTATTTGAGAACTCTGGGAGACGCGCTCTGAAATTTGACGTGAGCGTTAAACCTAGTAATTATGAGAATAAAATTTAAATTAGGCACCGTGTCTGAGGCGGGGATAGATCGACGACGGTCATTTGCGACGGTTTTTCTGTTACTAACAAGCTCTCTGTGCCGGTGTAAATGAATTTCATGCCATTATTTTCAATTTAGCAGCCTTTATTTTCCAGTTACTTTGCCCGTAGCGTGGCCTCTCTAGCGAATATCATCATAACTCTATGCATTCCACCGTCGAAATTCGAATTTATCTAAAAAAATGAAAATCGGGACGTATTTGTTTTTAGATGCATTAAAAATTTAAACTCATTGTTTGAAAAACAATAAATAATATTTTATTCCTAATGTTCCCACATTTTCGAGGGGCTATTTATCTGTTTATAATCGCCATATACTATATTCGCGATAGTGGTTAACCACACTTGAAACTTTGTGGTTTCGCATCCACGTCGATTGAAGAGCATACAATAAATTGTATATTATCGAACGACCAAAGATACGGCCTGGAACTCGCCTACGAAGCAATTCCTGATTAAACGACCTGGAACGTCCGCGAAGCATCAACCTGAAACGTTTCACATTGCAGTCAAATGCACAGCCAAAATTGGATGGCATTCGCAAATTCACCTCATGATTATCATTAGTAACATCCTGGTGGCACAAGGTAGGATTTACAGGGGCCATAAGACACTACACTTTACAGAAATCTTTAGCTCTAACTTACATGACACAAAATATACTTAAATCATATATAATACAATAACTTTTTCTTTATCTCTGCATGGATATAACTCCCTCGAACACGTACGTTCAAAATGCCCATTCTTTTTTACCCTTAAACACGCTTTGCCTGCATTCTTCTTTTTTCTTCTGCTGGTAAATTTATGTTGCATTTTTATGAAACCAGTAAATTTTCCTCTTCGACATTTGAAAACTTAAAGACTTTACGTTTAATCTAAAAAGAAAGCGAAGCTAAAATCATATGTTCAATTTTTCATCGCTAGGATTTGCAATTCATTTATTTCACCGATCCCTTCCTGAAAATACCCCATCGTACAGACTAAATACTTATATGAATAAACATTTCCAGACGACTATTAGTCATGGCCATTGTTATTCGTAATATCCCAGAAAGAGGTAAGCATTTGTCTAGAACGAAAGTTTTTAGTATTTGCAACATTACTTTAAATAATGACTGAGTTCATTTATTATCTAGGATAATACTATGAATTTTCCGAGTTCAATATTATTTTCACCTTTTGGGAATAATGCGTTGAGTATAATGCGTGCTAAAAAATGACTTGTTTGGCAGTCACGCGTCAACCTCAAAGCAGCCTTGCCAACGCAGGGTTAGGTTTAGATACCAATACTATTCAAAATATGTTCGCCATAAGGAAGAAGTATTCACATAAAACAAATCGCTAAAGGACTAGAGACACCCTCGATCGAAAAAGGCCTTTCAACCAAGTAAATGATGAAATTCAGCAATGATTTCGTAATTCTAGAATTGCATAAAATGTTTAAACCTACTTTCAAAATATTAATGAATCCCTGCGTAATGGTGGCATAATGACAATTCTTTCTCTAGCAAAACTGCAAGAGGCCAATACATGAAGGAACCTATGTGACCTCCTACCGAATTTTCTCAAAATAATGCCCGCGACAGGTTAAACCGTTGCATATCTGACAAAAAATTTCTGCAAAATACAAGTGAAGAGTAATTACAGATTGGCTCACGTCCAGAAATTCAGAAAGTGCACTTTGTCATTCATCTTTCAAATACCATTTATGCACTGACCCTTGAAATATCGGAAAGGTAATCCAAAGAAGCCGATTTGAGTAGACCAAGAAGAAAAAATAGGGCAAGCATCAAGGCTAAGAAGATATATGTTTCCTATCTTGCTTGCTTCTGAAACAATCCCGCGCAACGGAAACATTTTGACACAACCTACGTACCTTCAACAACCTCTCATAATTCTCTCATACCTTTCTCCGACGATGTCCACAAAACCTGTTCTCTCTTCCTCTATCCATGCTCACACTTCTCTGGCCAACAAAATTCTCTTGTCTGTAACACCGTTCAACAACAGTCTACTCCCTCTCAATATTCTACATTACCTTCTTCCTTTAAAAAATCCCTCCCAACTATATCTTTCCATATCTTTATTTATATAACAGGTATCCAATTTAGGCTATATTCCTCTTCCCTCAAAAGCAAAACAAACAAACGTCACACTCTACATTAAACATGGACAATCATTTATTTCGGGCCCTACCCATGAGTCCTCGTCATCGACATTATATATTTGGTGAGTTATATATTTTCCAACACGAATCTGCCTTTTGTTTTCTTTCCACTGCGGTCATTTTGATCCACTGGCCAAGTAGGAAACTGCTCGCTGTCTTCAAAATATATCCTCTTCCTCCTTAAATAGTTAACTCGAGTTAAGAGAAAACATACTATAAGTTCGGAAATTTGAACTAGACTAAGGAAGAAATACGTGCTAAAGAGAAATTACAAAGGACACGAGAAAATTATTAAAGAATGGAATGAATTAAAATATAAAGGGGTAGCATGGAATAGCTAACGATGTAAAACCGCAGTTACCAATAAATGATGAATGCGTAAGTTACTAATATTCAGAAACACGAAATGATCAATTGGAAACGAAATACGTTCCCGTCTGAGACATATACGACTGACTTTCCCAATGCTATAATGTTTAGGATTAGTCTACCAAATTAGAGTAGATTTTTCATAGACCCTGACACCACAAACCATTTTAATCTCAAGCCCTAACTAATATGACATTTAGTTACCCTAGACCTCATTCTACGTATTTAATCTGCCTCGTAATTCAGCTGTGCATACATTTCATCCAAAATATGTACTATTTTCCTCTCTCTTATCTCGATTTTTCGGCATTTCCCCTTTTATTACCTGTTTTGTACCAAAAAGATTGGCATCCAAGTGAACAAATTATTTTCGTGTTAACCTCAAAACATTCTTGCCAACCCATGGCTTGAATTCGATACTCATCAAAATATGTTAGCCTAGTCAAGGAAGCAATAATCACAAAAATCAAGTCGCTGAAAAGACTACCTTGATATCAACAACAGTCTTCTATCAACAACACCTCTGTCTTCTGCACCACCATTACCTCTCAGTATCACTGTAACGGAATATGCAAACCTTCCTTGAAAATACGGACTTTTATCGGGGCGAAGTATGGGACTTGATGAATTTTTCAACTCAAAAATTTTTCTTGGCGGTCAAGAAGGAATTGCTATATTTCCCCCAAACGTACCGTTCCCGAACGTTTGACAGATAACAAAACTATTGAGCTTTTTCTTCGTTTATCAGTATTTTCACTTAGCAATTATCATATTTCATCGGAATTTGAAGTAAATTGAAATATGAAGTTCATTGCGAAACAAATGTTTAATTGTAAAGGATAAATTGAGCTTTTTGCGGCCTCTTTTTAGACTGATTATATTAAATAATACTACCTTAAGCCGTAAAAGGTTAGGTACTTGAGTGTTATCAATATAATACCTCCTTACACAGTGAAAATTATTCGAAATAAACAAACGTCACTAACCTGACAGAAGACTCAAGAAGATCTCAACACAGAATTGATTCAGATATAATAAATTTATCAGGGCAGAATTTGGCGCTTAAACTGATAAAACTTCCATTTTTTAGCCTCATTTTCGAGTATTCACTTTTCAACGCCTACTTTCTTTTCCCTAAAATCTATGCATACCTTCTAGGGACCCGTTTCTCAAAGCTACAAGGCAATTTAAAAATTTTAATTTACACATATGGGATACT
>CM073774.1:68718204-68778821 GCA_037158775.1 Hetaerina titia | reverse complement strand
CAACCCCGCTTTATGATTTACCGACCACATCAATGCAGACAGAATTTATGAAAAAATGAAGAAGGAAAGAATATAGGGCAAACGAGTGGAAGATCTCGTGACAAGCGGAAGGTAATATTTCAAAACATCCAAAACTTACCTTTATTAGTTAGAATAACTCGGATGGATCGATAAAAATAAGTCTCGCATTATAATCCCATAGAAGGCATGCAACGCGATCCAATCGGTTGTGACTTCTTTACATTTACTGAGGCACTCCCGTATTGGGTCAAATTTCGGTAACTAGAGCTCTTTATTCAACATGCACACAGAGAAGGTGAAAAACATTATTTAACAAGTTTTATCTTGCACTAAGCTCCCATAACGGTCTTTAATGTTCGTTTGTTTACCGCAGTTCGCACAAGATTCACAGATGCAAAAATCTATAAAATAATAAAATGGGATTTCACGTTCCGGGACATATTTTTCAGAACATTAATAGGACCCGATTCATATATTCTACCCGTGGATTTTCGATAGAACAGCGTGCAATCCGTCTTTTCTCTCTCAGGTTAAAGTAAATGTTCAATTCGTCCAATTGAAATAGTAATAGAGAAACGACTGATGTTGAAATAGATTAATCTCATTTATAGAATCGTCTAGTAATAAATTAGTATCCGTTCCGTACTCAAAACTATTTTTCCTAAAACGTTAGTGCTTATATAAGTGAAGACGGTAGTGCTTGATGAATATTACTACGATGAACTATTCCTAATAAATTTCACTTTTTAATGGCCATAGCATAAATTAAATATAACTTTTATCGAAAAGACTAGGGTTTGTTAATTATTATTAGGTAATTTACCGGTTAAGGTAGGTTTTTGGATGGACACAACTATCAAATAAATATTTTGTAACTCCAAACAAAACCTAATCCAGCTACCTACTCTACATCAGGTCTCTCTTCATCTCTGTGTACTTCTTTCCTCCCTTCATCAGGTCCAGCATCCCTATCCTGTTCCAGCCCTTTCCTCTTTTCCCTAACATTCTCCCCTCTATTACCGTCTTCAGCATCCCACTGCCGCTCAATACGCCACTCATCCATCTTTCCTGCCTCCATAGGATTTCTCGTCACAAACCCCTCTCCTCACCCACCATCTCCAGTACTTCCTCATTTGTTTTCCTTTCGGTCCATTTCACCTTCTCCATTCTTCTCCACACCCACATTTCAAAAGCCTCCAACCTACGTCTATCCTCCTGCTTCAGCGACCATGTTTCAGCACCGTACTCAGCTACGTTCCATATCAGAGTTTTTACGAGTCTTTTCTTAATCTCCCTGCTCAACGTTCCCGTCATCAACTCCCCCCTCCTTGAGAAAGCCTCCTTGCCTAGCGCAATTCTTCTCCCTACGTCCCTAATACTTTGACCATGCTGGTCCAAAACACTTCGGTTTGTTAATAAAGACGTAAAATTATTGATCAACAAACGTGTAAAGTAGGGACTTCAATTTTTCCGACACATCGAGTAGTTAACTGAATAAATGAGGTGAACGAAGTGTCATAATGAAGTGTTTTGTTCCATGACAAAACTTCGTCGTAAAAGCCAATCTATTTTTCTCCGATTCTCATATGATGATTGATGTTCTTTAAATATTAATTTTTTGAAGAAATTTTTGTCAACACAAAAAATTCTCCCCGGCGGGGAATCGAACCCCGGTCTCCCGCGTGACAGGCGGGGATACTGACCACTATACTACCGAGGATGTTAAGGGATCTACCGAGGAGACAAGTAAAATACAAGTTATTGAGTTTTACCATTAGCATAGCATATAGTATATCATTACTATTACCGAAGTTGTTGATTGTATTTTGTGATGCAAACGTAATATTATACTTTGCTATCGGTATGGTGGAAATAGGCGGGGATACTGACCACTATGCTAGCCGGGGATGCTGACCACTATACTACTGCTCAAACCAGAACGCCCTACTTAAATGCGTGATCATCATTCTATACTATTAGGTATAATAACTGATTTATATATAATTTAAACGTCATTGTGCATCGTCTAATTCACGCACTCAGGAAACAATTGTTATAAATAGAATGTGAGGAAATTCAAGCGATGAATATTTGTGTAATGAGACACACAGTCAACTCCCAGCCGTATGAATTTCAGTTGATTTCACAAGTTCAAATGAAATCACATGCGAGCAATTTTCCTAAGCATTGATTGATGAATCCTTTGAAAAAATATAGTATGTCAAGTAAATATCTTCGTGCATTCCAATTGATATATTAAGCGTAGGTCAACAACGGCACGTATATGCTTTTTTGGTATAAATGGTATTGATTTAGTATTTAGGGAAAATTTTGTTTTTTTTTTAGAAATAGAGAATAATTTCCGTACACCCTCTGACCAAAAAATGATTTGACAATAGAATGATAAATGTGGAAACCCCGTTGGCTCACAGAAATTTTGGGAAGAGCGTTTGAAGTCTATCGATATTTAAACTCAACCACAGGGTATCTTAAATATTACCTATTATTATTACGGTTAATGTACCGGACAAGATATTTTTAGATGAGCCCCTATGCCAAATGCTGTATTTCTTAGCCCCACCTACCATAAAACTAAGCCATTCTCAAAGCCTTTTTTTATGAACTAATGAATATTAAATAAGTTAGAATATAATTTTTTTTTCGAAATCAATTTAAGTAAGGTAGTACCTATACCAAGAGCATTATTAATGTGCCACAGGGATGGACGGAACCGAAATAAAAATACTCTTCTAGTGCACAGTCCTGTGCGGGTAGCGTTATACTATACAAGTATGAACGGCCTTCAATCCCCGCAATGAGGTTGGGTTTTCACCACTGAATCTTCGTCATAAAACCAATTTTCATCCCGCAAGGATTCACATGAAAATCAATGGGCGCTCGATACGACAAAGGGAGGCGACTCAAGCGGCGACACCAAATTTCTTATTCATACGCGGCCATTCTCCAGCCCTTTCCAGCCGTGGAAATCCTAGTGTTACCGACTCGCCCATCAATTACGGGGAGTTGGAAGGACTTCCGGGAGGTCGCGTATGGAAGTGGCGACGGCGTGACACTTTCGATTCGGCCATCCCTTCTCTTCCTCCAACCACCCGCCACCTTAAATCCTTCCCCCCCCCTCCCCCCACGCTTCTTTTCCGTCTCACTCACCTCGAGACCCATTCGTTCCCTGTTTCTTCCTCCGTTTTCTCCTCCAAAGTGTCGCCCCGAGTCTCAATAGGACGGGGCGTCGAAAAGGGCCAAAGGGAATTGAAATGCTCCGAACTCCCAGTCGGCCGACGGAAAGACGATTCGAGCGATGCATCCGGCAGCTGACTCCGGTTCCATCACCGCGAGGTTCCTGCTCGCCTTCGCTCTGCTGGGGGTGGGCCGCTGTCAACTCTCGTCGCGGCACAGGTTCGGTGAGTTGAACCCTGATCACTTTCTGCTGTCAAAAAAAAATTATTTCATCCGTTGATCGAACATGGCTTAACTGTTTCCACCCACGAGGCTACGAAGGAACCTACTTTATAAACTACTAACACAAACCTCCGCACCATCCCAATTCCCAGGTAATTGGTACGTTTATTACAGAAGCAGGTTTTGGATTTTCCCTTACGTCTATTAAACATCTTCGTCGACTAAATTATTCCTAAATATTTGTTTTCCTTTCATTGCATTCTTTTTCAAGTCTTCATACACCTTTCATAGCGTTCAAAAAAGAAAAATACTTGTCTCTTCCGTCTTCTTTATTTTTTCTACCACGACCTTCAACTCTCTATTCCATCCATCTCGTATGTGGTACATGGTAAGGAACATCGAAGGACAGAAGGACATCTATCAAGTTTTCCCTCTTCCCAAATCATTTGTAAAACTTTCTCATTTGTGTAATAGTTAAATGCGAGTCGAGAAATATCTGTTGTTTTCTCTCCAACTAAGCATTCTTATCACCGCGCTGTGGTGATAACCCCTCTGTCCAAAGAATCCTCCATATGAGACCATTAACCATGACCTCAGTAATCAGCTCGAGGAATGATTTGATAGGTCACCACATACTTAGCCGCGTATGAAATTCACACATTGAAGGTAGGACGATCAGTTCCTTACTCTGTGACGCTCATGGTTTCACAGAAAGATCCCGTTCCCTGAAAATCGTTCAGCTTTGATGAACACAGAGACGTTCCCAGAAATCAAACCCGGGTCTATGGGTCAGTAGCTCAGCGCTCTACTCACTGTATTGCACGACACTCTACCGATGAAATGGAGGAATGTTTTACGCTAACTCAATTACCATGTACCACGCTCAGTGATTCAAATCGCCAGCGTAGACGGGTCTGAAAGAAGACGGGAAGATGGACTTCCAAATACATCTCAACCCACCGAACCCGGGCCACCGCTCAGGGGTCCAGTGGAATACCACGCCCCAATAAATATCGTATAAACACTACAGTTACTTTGTTAGCTACATTATACACAATTAACCCAAACATGAAAGGTATATATCTCGTTACTTTTTATACTCTTGCTTTTCCAATCCTCATGCCCTTTCATTCATGTACTACGCTAAAATGCCTCCGCCTCCTTTTTCGCTCAGTTCAGATACGTATAGCACTATAATGCATGCAAAAATACTAATAAATCTTGAATAGACCTTGAAAGTACATTATTTCTGAGCATTGTATTGTAAAAATGTATTCAGATTTTTAGCGCAATGGGCTGAAAAAAGCACTTGAATTTGAAGAAAGCGGCAATTGCCAGAAATCTTAGCTTATTTGTAAACTACCTGGTGATGTGGTTGATGATGATTATGTGGAAATCACCAGGATATTACTTGCTCCTCTCCAAACGATTTAGACGAGATACCGGAGTGGTGTACCGAATGGGAGTTGAGGAAAATGTACAGCACTGAATTTAAAAAGAATAGAAAAACAAGACGCAAATGAATTGATGGGATGGATTTCAGCATTTCAAGACAGATCAAATACTTGATTGTTACACTGACATCAAACCTACGATGGGACGCAAACAGAAGAAGAATATGCGGGCCAGCCTTAAAGGAGCCAGGATTCTTTAGATGATTAGCAGGAAATTGTAATGAAAAAGTAAGAGAGAGGTGTAACTTCGCTTCAGTTCAGTCACGTTGAGAATGCGAAAGTATCTGGCATCCATGGGAGAAAAACGTTAATTAATGTATTGAACAGGATTTTGAAAAAAACCGCTAGCCTTATTAAAATTGCTACTAGAAGATAATAAGCGTCACGGGTACGTTGGAGGAATTAGTTTGGAAACCACTTGATTCTCTTAGAGATCAGGTGCAAAACTTTTACAAATGTGCATGATACCCAAGTTTTTTTTGCGATACTGGCGGAATCATATCATCAGTATTTTCAATCGTAGGATTGGTTTATTGCAGCCTCCCATTTTGAATGCAAGACTGCATATTCTAGGGAGAATAATGTGGTGGTTTCCCGTTGCCTTCCACATCGCAGTACTGCGGCCGATACCGTGAACTTCACTCTCGCCCGCAGCTGGGGCAGCTGATTCCGGGCCGACCCACTTGGTCTGCGCCATCAGTGCCTAATGGTGAAACTGCTGAAGGAATCATAATGGAACCAAATTATATTGATAAATTCGGCTCAGTAGTTCGATCGGCTTATTTTATCCTGATGATAGTTTTCCAAATTACATCCTTCTCCATTTGCTCAGCGCCTAATCTAGCCTCTTTGTCTTCCTCATAGGAACTTTCCTTGTATTTTCATTTCTCTTACACTCATGAAAAATCTATTTTTCTTCTTTATGGGGTCAGAAACACGTGCTAGTTTTCAAACTGATATTTGACACTAACGAAACAAGGATCTTCCATTTACAAGGTGACACTCGACAATGAAAGTCAAGTGTCAACACACGAAAATGGAAGTTATTGACATTCCGATCTTTTATTTTAACGTTCTCATGACAATTAAGGAGTGCTTTAAATGAATTAATATGGCTATAACGTTTTCGCCAAATTATGGCATAGATTCTCTCTTGCATTCCTTTTCGTTCGCCTACTCAATGGCTTCTCACATTATCAGTCTATTTGATCTTCAGTATCCGCCTCCAGCGGCAGGTTTCTAAAGGACCTTTCCTGCTCTGCTAACTCTTCTATAATCTGCTTTCAAAGTATTCCCGCCTGATCTATAAAATGACACAACGCTTCTGACGAACGTTGTACTTTGCTGGATTGGGTAACAGATTGTCCAGAGTATAGCAATTTCAAACTGATATAGAATAAGTGTAGGTTAACCACCACTCGTGGAACTAAAAATACTTCCTGTTATCCCGTTCGTCTAGGTAAAATCGATTTTTTACACGTATCAAAAATGGATTTGAAATAGCGATACTGATTTCGCACAGGCAATTCCACAAGCCGGCTTTCCACTCTTGGCATGTAACCTGGTTTCAACACTCTCACACTTTCACCCGAGTTTGCAATAGACCTATTCCCAACAAATTGTTTTCGTGGACTTGGTACCATTTCAAGTCGCAGTTCTTTCATACCTCGTGAAATTCACGAGAAGCTGAAGCAATGAGTATACGAGTACCTTCAACAAGGAAAGATCGAAGGGGCAGGGAGAAAAATTTCTGGAAATATGTGAATCAGATGCTGCGTTACTCCGGACGAGTAATATGGGTGAAATGTTTGAACAAAATGGCGTAGCAGAAATTGAAATCAATTCAGTTGAGGGGGACTGTCATCGAGAGAGATGAAATAAAACATTTGGCTCATCTGTTGAAGAAACGGTACGGCAGGTAGTCTCTGTCTAGTTTCTTTAGTTAACTCAGTTATTTTGTAACCTTCTACCCAGAACTTAAAAACCTTTACCTTTCTTTAGTTAACTCAGTTATTTTGTAACCCTTCTACCCAGAACTTAAAAACCTGAACTTTGATTGTAAATATCGTAAGGTCGGGGGGTCGTGGTAGTCCAGAGTAGAGCGTTGGACCGGGTTCGTTTCCCGGCCACGCTTCTGAGCAGTTTTAGCTTCAACGGAGTAGCGTGATTTTTCGGGTATCAGAATTTTCTGGAAACCTATATAGGGTACAAAGAAAGGATCTAACCCCCCACTACCGTGATGAGTGAATTTCACCCTCCATTGATCTCAGTATGGAATGAAATTCTATCATCACTTATCAAACCGCCCTTCGGGTTCATGAATATGTTTATGGTTCTTTTGTATAATTAGCAGTCTTTCCTTATCACTGAAATGAATTTATCATTTTAAACGATTCAATGCATTAGATTCCATCAGCGTAATGATCCATAGCAGCTTTTACACGACGAAAAGTATGTAATCTCTAAATACAGCTTTTCTAAACGCCGAAAACATTCATATACGAGGTTTCACTGAGGTAAGTCGTTTATTTCTATTCCATTCTGAGAACTTTTCATATTAAACTCATATCTCATTCTAGTAATTTAAACAAATCCACGGCAATTGATATCTACTTTCAAAAGTATTTCCCCTGAATTGAACCATCTTGCGGGATCAACTTTATACTTCGATTTCATTCGGTATTCGGCAGGCAATAAGTCTTGAGGATTATTTGTTCTCCTTTAAAACCAGAAGCCGTGTTTCGAAACACTATACGATCGTGAATGTTGAATGAAGTAATAGATTTTTACGACTTTATGTTCACATTACGTAAAAAAACCCTTCATAGGTCATTAATGTTGATTTAGGTAAATTTAAAACTTAAAGGTTTTTATTTTCATATAACTCGCTGATTACATGTTTTTTTTTCTCTTGCATTACTGCGATACAGTCCTTATCCTGGAGAGTGCTAGTTCCCAGATGAAACTTCCGAACGCTTTCACATGCGGTCTCCGCCAGGCTGAGTCCAGTCTCAGTGGCGTTTCCTTCTCCGAGACCGTGATCTTCCTCGGACGGACGGACAAGTGGACAGATGGCGACCAAAACACCGTCGAAGAAGACGCCATGCAGAGTCGTGAGTATGATATACGTATACCTTCTTCTCCTTGGATTAAAAATCCACATGCGAGATATCGTTATTCTCTCAAAACGTTTCCACTCTGTTATAAACGCGAGAAGATTCATTAAACATAGTTTACCTATTAAAGGTATAGGTATGAGGCATTACCTAAAGACATCATTGTGTACTTTTCACGAGAAATTTATTTGATTACTCCACCTTATTTCTTTGTTTAATTTCTTTATAACATTTTAGACGCTTCATTCTGCCTAAACAGTCCTTTATTTTCTTTCCTCTACATTCTCCTTCAAATTAGACCTTTTAAAATCTCTTGCCTGAAAACCCACTATCAATCAACGTACGTTGTTAAATATTCTAACAGTAAATCTTCCAGTGAAAATTTAAAGGCCAGAGTAAAGCATATGTGAGGAAAACATCTCCAACATATGCCGATAGTTCAACGTAATAGTACGTTAGTATTACAAAATAAAATCAACATCCTCAGTTATCCTCAATACTAGTAATACGCTATACTGATAGCACAGCTCAAAGTAGATTTTTTCATACGTTTCAAAAGCATCCTCGGTAGTATAGTGGTCAGTATCCCCGCCTGTCACGCGGGAGACCGGGGTTCGATTCCCCGCCGGGGAGTTTTTTTTTGGTGGTGATGGGATGGGAGACTTTTTATTCAACATGAAGTACAAGATATTTCAGTATTCAATATAGTTCAGCTTTCAGTAACATCGGTGTCACCATTTCGAAACTTTTGATACACGCAGTCTACATTTACGAGGACATTTTTAATCGAGAAACTCAGTTTTTCATCGACGTAATTCTATTTCGTTTAATATAAAGTGAACCTTAACACTAATTATCGATTGGATTTCGGTTATCATCCTAACTCAAATCTGAAAACTCACCAAATATCGTTGTACCAGAAAAAAACAAAATTATTTTTACAAAAGATTTCGTTGGAATGGCGAACACATTGGTAATATTTTTCCAGCTTACCTTAACTAAACACGCGTTTTAATGGAGAACAAATAATCATAGCTAAAGCATCAGAAGTTACTATTCGGCGGGGAATGGAACCCCGATCTACCGGGTGACAGGCTATGATACTAAACTACCAAGGGTATTGTTGATAATCGACATACAAAATATTACTTGTTCTATCAGTATATTGAAAAGATTTTCCCGGCATTTACTGTACTCAGTCATTTACATTTTCACTTGAAAATACAAAGTTAGAATATTAGTCCACCAAGAGTAAAAGTTCATATAATCGGAGGGATCTTAAATGCCATTATGTGACAGAGAACGTAGAGGAAACGAGGTAGAAAAAGGAAAAGAATATGCTTTATAATCAACATAAAGCCTGGTAGAAGATACAAGGAAATTAAGTAAATACATAATGTAGAACAAATAAAAGGAATTTCTCGTGATTTGTAGGCAATGATAGTCTTCCACTAGTCAATTATGGATTATAATAAGGACCTATAATTTTTTGTCAACAAGTAGTTTTTGCACTTGATCTTTGTATTCACTGCACTCGTTGCATGAGTATCATTCACATTTCTCTCGCAAAATACACTATAATATATTTACTCATATATGTGCAAATATTTAAAATATATATTATATAAAAAATATAACAGACACCTACCATCCTACATTGAATTTCTAATGCTCGCAAATGATTATTTTTCTTGTTAATTTCTTGCTTATTTTATTCGGTCAAAATTACAGCCATTAATTTGCATAATGAGTTCGTTTTTCCAAAAGTATCTTTAACGGCAACAAGTTAATAAAGTCAGAAACTTTCAGCTTTTAAACAAAATTTAATCTCCAGGAAAGCCTCAATTTAGGTGTAAACGGAAACCTCTCAAAATATTTTATGGCAATAGTGTTGGAGGCTCGGTAATATATTTCCGTCTGAAAAATATTTTTCTCGAAATACAAATTCATAGGGAAGACTTGTAAAATTCGAAAACAAATTTAGGCAAGCGGGCTATAAAATACCAGAGGTCGCTGAGCTATTTTAAAATACATGTACAGTTCTGTCGCCCCTTGTGTGAATACAGATCATTTTGATGGCGTCATTAACTATAAACATTACAGTAGGGGTTCTACGGAATCCTCGGTAGGATTTCGGCGGTCGATTATGTTTTCTTTAAATAGAGAGGGCTGGTGGCAAGATGTCCGTAGAAAGCTTCCCAGATTTCCCTTAATTCTACAGAATTTCGAAGACGAGCTATGTGTATTTTCCTTATAATTCCGTGAAAAAGGAACCTTGCTTTACGGGAAGCTTTGAACATTTCATGGAATTAATTCTTTAGGATTCCTTATATTCCACGGAATATATTAGCAGGGAATAACAAAGACTACTAGCCAAAGTGACGGAAATGGCACAAGTGAAAAAGTGGTATGAATCGCGACAGAGGAGAAATACAAGTATTGACCAAATATATCGCTGCATCATTTGAAAAATTACAGCAACGGTTAGATAAGTAATAGAATCTTCAAATTGGCACAGTGCAAAACACGGAACCATTACTTTTTCGATCGCTTTTACTCTGTCATCGCATCACAAAAGAGTATTAACTCAATGTAACCTCATTATAAATAGCAATGGAACAGAATTCTGTTATTTTTTTTCTCCCTACTAGTGTCCCGTGAACTGATGAAGTCCAACGAATCCAAGGTGTCTGCCGTGATTGACTTCACGTGGACGGGTTGGAGCAGTGGGCGGAAGGCTGCTATTTCCGCGGGAGTGCCCTACGTGAGGGTGGAAGCCGTGATGGCCTCGTTCCTAAGGGCGGCCGAAGCGGTGATTGCCAAGAAGGAAGCGTCAGACGCGGCCATGATTTTTGCCAGCGAAGAAGGTAGAGTTGGAGTGCGATTAATTAACCATTTATAAATGTCAACCTCACTCTGGTATCGTTTTACGGCCACCAAAGTTTTTATATCATGTAAATGAGGAGTCTGTGCATAAATCGAGACGCTTCTTAAACACCTGATCAGTCAGAGACATATACAGGCTGCCTATACCTCCAATCTACTCCTATTTTTGGAATGCATTCATTAATTCTACAAAAATCGCTTTCTCGAGACAAATACACACATGAATTTGATGGTTTGAGGCTCTATTTCTAGGTAATGTATCGGTTGAGGTAGGTTTTTGGATGGACGCAATTATCAAGTAAATATTCTCCAAACAAAACCCAATCCAGCAACCTAATCTACATCAGATCCCTCTTCATCTCTGCATACTTCTTTTCTCCTTTCATCCCGTCCAACATCCCTATCCTATGTCTGCCCTTTTCTCGTTTGCCTAACATTCTCCCCTCTATTACCTTCTTCAACATTCCACTACCGCTCAATACGCCTTTCGTGGTTTGAGGCTCTACTTAGTGAGAATTCATGATCACTGAATAATTAAACTTGGTATTTTAAGTAGTGTAATAAAGTATTGTGAAGAAATAATAAGTGATTATTCAGTTAAACACGCGTATGCTGGTTGTAAACCACGCCTCTATCAATTAGTGATCTCCATACTACGATGGCATCAGGCGTGCCTCTCCGCTTCATGGACTCAAACTGATCTTCCCCTGAAAATAATAATTGACATTCCTCTTCTATCTTTTTGATGATCCAAAGATTTTTAATTTTAAGAAGCAAAATTTAGTAATTTCACCAAATTAAACCAGCGATTGATTTAGTGAGCACTCATTTATAAGTGTATTTGCACGTGTATTGTATATATGAGCAAATGTTTATTCATATTTATGCATAAACTCATAATAATGCATGAACTATCGGTACCTAACACATCCTAATACTTCTTGCCACACACTCTTGCGTAGTTTTGCGCAGATATAGATGAACAATTATGTCCTACTTTACAGATGTGGATGAAGCTGTTTTCATCATGCTGGGAAGGTCACTCCTAAGGGTTCTCGTGCTTAACGGATTGGGAGGAGATACGATGGGAAAACTTCTTCGCATGCGGCCAACCCCATCTTATTTCGTTATCTTCTCCGACTCGATTAAATTGATGCAACTCTTCAGGGAGGTGAGAATTCAAATGAATGGGAAACCTCATTAGTATCTAATTTTTTGGTTGAGCCAGTCTCACGTTTTGTGAATGGCACCCATTTATAAAAAAAACAGCAATGAGTCACATTTCATCAAAAGGCTTGATTAATGTGACAAGCACCCGTGAATAACGTAATCAATCCTGATTTAAATGATCGCTTAGCTGAATCTTGACACTATTTATGATAAATAGTGTAGTTTCCATAATTAATTTACTATGTAGTAATGAAAAATTAAATGCATAGAGCACTACGGACGCGATTGGCAATCAAGGGATTTCATCGAAGTAAGCCAAGCAGCATCTTCTGAGAGATTTCCACCATTAAATTCAATGCTACTGATAGACCCAGAGAAGCAACGACTCCGTTCTATAAGGGCATGTCTTTGGAGCTATGCGGGAACAGGAATATTGTGTTGAATTTTAAGTCCATGCTCACGATCTTGGATCGAGAAACCACACCAGTGTTATCAGAGAAATAAGGCAACAATGGATGCCCTATCGCTCGGTGCCTATTGGACAAATAGTCCCGTGCTGAACCCTCATAGATAGATCGATGGGGAATCATAAAAGATAAGATCATACAATAGTCTACGATATCGTATTATGCATTGAAATCATGATTGTGTGGAAGTGGAAGATTTCGTATACCAAGTGAATTTCACAGATTCCAAGTCCGTATTGCTTCCAAAGTTGAGAATCTCTAAAAAGTTTAATAACTTTTCATTTGAAAGGGTTCATTTTTGAATAATTCATGATGACTCAATTCAAATTTCCCGTTTACCGAGGAGCTTAATTTAACAGATAATTTGACCTATTAGGAAATTGAACGTTCTCTATTCCTTTTTATAAATTTAAGTCATAGTTTTTAGTTTCCTCTTCCTCCAAAACGTACGCTCAAACATGACTAATCCCATTCATTATCGTCGGTCAGGCGATTGTTGGGGGCCTGGTAACATTGGATGACCGCTGGATCTTGGCGGTCAGGGACTTCCGCCACCCACACCTGAACGTGACGAGCCGCCAATTCATGACGCTGTCGCCATCGACAGACTCTTGCTGTGCCTTCCTTCCGGAGGGCGAGTGTGGTAGCGGGGTGTGCAGCGATGGGGGCGACTGGTCGGGCGGCGGGGCGGCGGGTGGAGGTGCGTGGTCCGGTGACGGAAGGTCCGGTTGCAGATCCGACGTAAGTGAGCCCGAAATACTCCCTGCTCGGATCCGAATACCCATTTATGCCAAAACTGTAGTCTAACCAGTATACGTACGCATATATTCAACGTCACTAATGGAAAATCATCTGAAAATTTCAAATTGGCAACCCTGAAGCACGCTTTATTGGCTGTAACATGACATGTATGAGGCATGTTTTTTAAGTAAGTACCGTTTTGGAATTAAAAAAAGACGTGCAAAGATATCGCAATAATTTTATTTTTACATGAAAGCCTGTACCTTATTCTACTTTTCTACATAATTTTCGTGAATATTGAGGCACTTGTCGTAACGTGGTACCAGTTTTTCAATACCCTCCTGATAAAATTCTGCCGCCTGGCTTGTTAACCACTGCATTACAAATGTTTTGACTTCGTTATCGTCTTGAAGACGCCAGCCGTCCAGGTGTTTCTTCAAGTGCAGGAACAAATGGTAGTCGCTGGGCGCCAGATCAGGGCTGTATGGAGGATGATCTAGAGTTTCCCATTTTCCCTAAACGTTGGGTTTTGTGCAAATCCATCAACATTTTTGGAACCCAACGTGAACACAATTTCCGGTATTTCAAGTTCTCAGTCACAATGCGATACAAAACACTACGAGAATATTGAGGAAAGCAGTCGGACAATGATGAAATTGTAAAGTGTCTGTTTTCTCTCACCTTTTCGACCACTTTCTGCACCAAATCCTCATTAACGACCGAAGGACGCCCACTCCGTTCTTCATCATGCACATTTGTGCGGCCATCTTTAAATGATCTCACCCATTTCCTTACCATTCCATCACTCATAATGTTTTGTCCGTAAACTTCAACAATCTCACGATGAATATCGATCGGTTTTTCGCCTTTAGCACTAAGAAATCGTATAACAGCCCGTACTTCACAATCAGCGGGACTCACGATTGTCGGAGGCATCTTAAACACTCAGTAAACAACGTATACAATGAAGAATCAGACTGTAATGACGTCAGTGCGTAGACAAGAGATGTAGGTAACCAGCGTGCATGCGCGGAACGCCGACCGTAGCGCTGCGGCGGCAGAATCGCAAAACGGTACTTACTTAAAAAACATGTCTCGTATTAACATAAATTTTCCGTGTGCAATGGTATTATTTTTCAATGTAATAGCAGCGTTTCTCTGGCCAAAATGGACGGTTTTGTCAATGGTGGTCACTTCTGAAAATATGCAAACCACTCGTTAAGTTTTTTCATCTTTAAAATTCTTCTAATTTAAAAATAATTAAATTAAACCAAATACGCATTTTTGTGAAACAAATAAGCTTTAAATTTTTATTTTTTTTCACCAAAATTGGTATGCTGGTGGTTGAAATTACTGTCTATCGTTTTACTTTTTGAAAAACATACTCAAACGTCTTCGCTTTTTTTTATTTTTACACCTGAAAATAATTACTTTACCATGGGCCCTTCATCACCCATCGTAACGTCTAAATGGTTCAAATGACGCTGCCGAATTGAATAGGAAACCTTCCGATATCACAAAAATTTTTACCTTCTGATGCCACAAAAAAATCTCACCGGCGGGAATATTGACCTGTCGAAAAATTCGATTAATTGCGGGATGCTAAGCAATTCTTTATTTCATTAATTATTCCTTAATAAAGATTCATCAATTTGAAATTAGATCTACATTTACTGTAATCTTTGCACATTTGTCATTTCTTTCGCAAAATTTACTGTGAGATTTTCAACCCGCAATTGTTATTATTGGCAAACTGCCGGTTGAGGTAGGTTTTGAATGCGAACAACTACCATTTAAATTCCTACACTGCATTTCTATTGTTTGCACAATATTTTTTTCATTCTCATCTTAAGCTGTAAAAATTTTTGTGAACTCGTGAAGAAATTGTGTCTTTTATGGTGAAGTAAAGCAATATTTTTCCTGAATATTTCGAATATTTTTGAATGAGGGAAAGTCATAAATGAAACTATATTATTTTTTTTTCATATTATGTTTTTTAAGTGGTAAAATGCGTTCTTTCATGATAAAACTCCCGTAAGAGATGACCCTATATTCAGATTATACCTACATCCTTACACTTCTTGTGCGATACTTGGTTTACATCCGTTACACATCTTTTGATCGATGCCTAACTACACCCCTCCTGTATCTTTTTTCGCCCTCATCAATCCCTTGAATCATGTATGCATATAATCACTCTCTTTAAAGTTCCTATCATAATCATAATTTTCCTTTCGACCCTCCTCAGATAGAATCCCTGTTCGCGGAGCGTGTGTCGGAATTGGTGGCTGGATCGGCCGCCGCACTAGCTGTCACCTCCCGAGCCTCCTCGTCGTCCGCTTCGGACTCCATGATGTCGGACGACGCTCAGTGCCAGGAGAACTGCACTACTTCCCTGTCGCCCCGGGACTTCTACGCGGCGGTGGGAAGGGTAATGGAAATAAAAACAGGATCCCCATCTTAGGAGAAAGGATAAAATCAATTTCTTCTTCTTTGCTTTAGGATTTGCGGCCCGTTTTCCAAAAATGTTTTCGGATGATGATTTTCATCTTTTGGAATGGTTTTCTTTGTCTTTTGGTGAGATTGTATTCTGTTTTTATAGTTTCGTACTAGTACTCGGGTCAATTATCGATTCCCTACATTTTACCGTTGTTCCTCATTCATTACCCTGTTGTATAACGTCTTCCCTTGCATCAATTCTTATTATTTTCGATCCATTTGTATTCGGTAAAAGTTTTCTTACCGTATATTTATCTCTGTCTATACTTGAATGCACATTCACGGGCCTATTTACTATTTTATAGAGTCATACCTTACTATCAACTATTAGATACATATTTTTCCATATAAGGTCCATGGGGTAGCTTAATATCCTCAGTGGACTACATTTAAACACTAAGTTTAACTTCACCGTACAAGTCAAGTCGTCGTGAGGTCGGCCTTGCCTCAAAACAATCCTGTGCATTGAACATTGATTCTAGTCCCTGCATGAAATGTGGTTGAATTGATCAGTAAAAAAAAAGATCTGTAAATTTTCAGAATAACATGACTCTTCTTAAACGTATTGGTCAATACGTGGACATGATCTTAAGAGTATGTGTTAAGTTTAGATGAAACTGCCCGTCAGAAATCTTAGCACACTTACTCCCTTTTAGATTCTTACGTAAAAAGTTTTCTCTTTTTAAGTCATAGGCGACCGAATTTCAGTATCTCCTCAATTCACTGTTGTAAGAATATTTTAAAGGTAAAAATACAATGATTAATAATTAATTATTTCATTTTGGAACAATTTTTACCTATCCTTTCTTACAAAATGCATTAAGGATTGTTTTCAGGCAACCATTTTAATGTTACGTTGAACATTACCTTGTAAAAGTAATTACAAAAAGATTACGAGTAATTTCCAAAAATGATTAGTAATCTAAACCTTCGTATCTAGTTCGCGGGGGAAGGCAGAAGGAAACTGTAAACCCCCAGCAGCTGACGTAAATACATACCATTATATTTACACTAACACACATACACACATGAGTACATTCACTTCTGATATTTTGACATTGAATCCCCAATTTCTCCGTATCAAGATGGCGGCCTCCTCGACAATAGTAGGAGTATCCGACGTGCCAGCTGAAATCTGGGACAACTCATCCTCGTCAGCCCTCTGCCTCTTCCCGCGTTTCACCGTCGACGTGCAACTCTTCAGCAGCATGACATCTTCGCCCAACAAAGTCGCCACGTGGCAGGCCGATGCCGCCGCGGCCCTCGGTCCCTGGGGAGACTCAGGCCTCATGGTCGATAAGCGAGCAAACCTGCCACCGCAGAGGTCGTACCTCCGAATGGGGATCGTGGAGGTCAGTCTGCGCGGAAGAAAGAGTATTACATTAGTCAAAAAAGTGTCTAAATGTTTAATCTTTTGATTAAATCAATCTAAAATCATTTCTAAAATCACTCCTCTCCAATCGTACTTTGGTAGTTTGGAGTATATGTAGATGACGACATAATAATCAACACTACTCAGTTTCAGAAATGATTTTTAAGACCAATTAATTTTAATCTTTCTAAGTCAACACTAAGTTGAAATTGTAGCCTCAGTGTATTAGCAAGAATGCTTATTATTAACAATTGATACACAGTTCGGTTGCATGATGAATATTGATTATAGTTTCTCATCCTATGTACTTGATTAATAATGATTCATTATAAATTAATAATATTATTTAATAAAATTAACAATTTTTTAAATTAATGGTTATAGATTCTATGGCTGATTTCGAAAGAAACAACGAAGTAACCATGAGTAGCCCAATGGGTGTGAGAGTAAAGGTCTACATGAGACCATGTTATATACTTTAACCTAAATAAACCACCGCACAGAATAAGGCATCGTATGTCAAGGAAAAGATTATACAAAGTTTGAACTCCAAGTAAGGGCTTTTACTTGAAAAATCTGAGTTGACAAAACGATATTTCCTTTCCAATTTTGACTACACTTAGGTCAACGCAAGGCCTTTGCTCAATGAGACGGCTACAAAGGTGTCTGACTATATTGGCCATTGAGGATGGGAGTTCAAATTGATGGTGTCACATTAACAATGCTATATTGGAAGGTAGCAGTAGACAATCTTAATAATTTCGCCCAGGAAATCATGATGGAACCAAGCATTCCCATCAGAAAAGTTTGGAACATTTCCGGCAATATTTGGCGAGATATCGAAACAAACGTCTTCTTCCAATTCGACGTCCATGCCACAGAGTCAAAGAAGGAGCTCTTCCAGGCAATTCGGCAGTCCTAAGACTCTTGTAAAGAATAGATATTCATATTATGGAATACCACGGACATTCACGTCAATTTTAAGCTCGAATTACCACGCTAAACTACATTCACCATGATGGATTGCGCATTTTGAGTGTCCAACAATGGTCTTTAATCGCTTCTCCATTGAGAGTTGTCGTGTATCCGCGAGTCATAAAACGATATCTGCATTGCACTTAAAACAGAATATGACAAATTAAAGTCTCTAGGTATATTCCCAGATTTCCTTTGTTTAATCAACAAAGATTAATTATCCTATTACAATTGTATATTGGAGACCATTCACCTGATCCGACACCTTGATTATGGCAGACAGTACCAAAGTCACGGTTGGTAAAACAAATTCACTATGGAAAAATTTACGTAGTCGTTTAAACTTATGAAAATGGACGTGAAAAGACTTATTAAAAATTGTTAAGACTTATTAAAATTGTGAAAACAATGATTTCCTTTAAAAAATACATCACCTTGAAGGCACTATAACTTATAGTATGCGATTCTCTGTACTTCGCACCAGCAGGCGGAGATCGTGATTTTGGGTAGAGCGCTGGAGTATTAACAGGATGACCCGGGTTTGATTTTTGAGGACGCTTCTGGGCACCTTCAGCTTTACCCAAACTGTAATTTTTCTGATACTAGATCTTGCCGGGAAACCATCGGCGACACAGGGAAATTAACTGATCTTCATGTGTCCATTTCACACACCGTTTGGCTTAGCACTGGGTGAACTCTAGTATTACCTATAAAACCAACCATTGGGTTGATAACTGTGGCACTTACTAATCTCGGTCAATTCGGCCGAAGATTTAAGCTAAAATCTGACAATTCCAGGGATTTGGCTATAGTTCAAATATAAGGAGCGACTCGAATAATAAACATTAAAACGGTAACATCAACGATGGAACAGAAGCTAACGTTTCATTATCCAACAGATGGTACCGTGGGCGTACTGGGAGGAAGACCCAGTCGAAGGCGGAAAGTGGACTGGATATTGCGTGGATTTGCTGAAGGCCCTGGCAGAGCGATTGGATGTGGACTACGAGTTGATCGCCTACAGGGACGGCAACTTCGGAGAAAGACAGGCTGACGGGACCTGGGACGGAGCCATCGGAGATCTGTCGAAGGGAGTAAGTCGGGAATGTTGCGTATAATATCAATCAGTTTTATGCCTTGGTGAGAGTTATTTACGAGAGTCTAAACATAATTAAGTCTTACGCAAAAGTTAATAATTATTTTGAGCCATGTAACTTTTTCTAATAACTTTATATTCATGGGCTCTCACTACATACTAACCACTGAAACAGAGTACCAAGTCTTCCGAGAAACGACCTTTGAGGGTCGTATGTTTTTCATAGTTACGATCAGTATTATTATCCCTCCTTATTCTCTCTAAATATTAGCGTTGGTGAGCCTCAAGGCTGATGTGATGAATTTTGAAGAAAAAGTCTCTTCCAAGATGAAATGCCGTTAAAATTGTCAGATTCTGAAGCTATAATGTCATGCATGAGTGACAGAAAATTTAAAAAATAACGATCAATAAGTTTCAATATGTACCAAATTACGAACGTTAATCATTCCTTCAGAATAGTATCCTAAAAAAATGGATTAGTCATGCTTGAAAATTAAGGAGCTAGGAATCCAAATTAATTGAATTTATTGAGTACAAATGTATAGATTGCAGTTGGAATTATTAAAAAATGTTAACATGTACTAATTATCGTTTATATTTTGTACTTTGGTGTTCATGCGCTGTGGTACACTAGATTTAAAGGCATCACCTTAGGAGTCGTTTCATGGGATATCTGAATTCACAATTTCTAATTTTTTTTTCTTCACTCGCTCACGATTTTAAGGAAACGGACATTCTGGTGGCTTCAACGGTGATGACGTCGGAGAGAGAAGAGGTGATCGATTTCGTGGCTCCATACTTCGAGTTGACTGGGATATCCATAGGTTAGTTAATAGTTCCTTACATATCGGTTCCAGTCAAGTACTCATACATAGGCAAGAGATTAGAAAGAAATCGGAAAATCACTTGAGGGTAGTCGCGAGAAATTTTCTATTGATGCGGTTACTTCAAACTTCATATAATCATTTTCCTTTCGTAAGGACCAGAGGACATTTGAATTATTAAACGGGGACAAATGTGTGTGATGTGTTGGCATTGAGTTGTAAAATTTCAATTAGTAATTTTATTTCTGTCTTCATAGGAGAGAAAGAAGTTAGGTATGCTGGACGAAATGAAGGGAGGCATGAAGCGTTATGTATTTAAACCACGTTTTTTTTTACATCTTTTTAACAGAAGGGTAAGGGGGACGTCGCTCCTTAGTATTCGCTTTCATTATTTTATCTAGGACTCTGCTGTTCTACTTCTGGATGTGAATTCGGTAGGGTACTCAGACTGTCCCCGTTAGAACATCCCACAGACAGAGTGCCAAACATTGCTTGCCACTTCCTCGAAATCCTCCGCGACTTCGGCCGAGTACCAATTGCGAGGTTCTAAATGACCTTAGTAGTCGGTGGACCCAAATAAATCTGTCTACTGCTCCAAGTATACGAAATCGAAGAAGGGTTTAATGCAGTGGGGGTGTTGGGTTGTGTCATGTTACTCGCAGGGGAAGCTAAGAAACGTAGACGTGCCCAGCCTGTTTTCATCCCCTTTCCTTATAAAGGTAGAATGCCAAAGAATAGCAATTATAAATACACTTTAATGTTTTTTTTTGCTTTACACGACGTGTTAATCCGAGGGGAAGATATGATTTCCTAACCAGTAAAAGCATTTAACACGAAGTGAAGACATAATTTACTATGAAAATCATTCCTGTGCAAAATGTTTATTTACAATGCTTACACCTAATAAGTCGCATTGCAAAAATATCCTCGGAATACATCGGGATCAAGAAAATTACTCAAACATCTAATATGTGAGCATAATATGAAATGCAAAATTTGAAAGATTTTAAACACACATGCAGGACCTGAAGGAATGGGCAGTCGCAAAGTATGAAATGATTTTATATAGTATAAAATTTTCAAATAAATTTCATAGAAATAACACAGATCAGACTCATTAATGCACACGATAATACCAACACGATGTATTATGACATCAACTAATATTAACCAAAGGCAAACTATTTTTAGGGAACACGAACCAGCTGGTAATGTTTGGAAGTAGTTTAAAATTAATTAAGTCAACCATTTAATAAGGAAATCTATGCTAGAGCAAATTTTATACGACCATCTGCCGTAATGACATAAAAATTTAATCCAATCACGTTTTTTCCCTCTAGTGATACGTAAACCTGTGCGGAAAACATCTCTTTTTAAGTTCATGACGGTTTTGCGAACGGAGGTTTGGCTGACCATTGTGGGAGCACTCACTGTCACTGGAATAATGATCTGGTTTTTGGACAAATATTCTCCGTATAGTGCCCAGAACAACAAGAAGATGTACCAATACCCTTGCAGGCGAGTACAAACATTGATAATCTAGCAACACTTTCAAAGTGTAAAAATAATTCTTTTCGACCAGGATTCGAACCCTAATCCCTCGATATCCGACCGAGTGATTTATCCTGTTAACCTACCGAGGCGTCCTAAAATGTCAGTGTATCATCACGTCTCAGTAGCTTGATTAAAAGCACTCGATTGGATATCGAGGGGATCCGGGTTCGTATCCCGATCGAAGCGAATGATTTTTGTACACTTTGAAATTGTTTCATTGAGATAATTTTTCGTTGTCACAGGACATTTACCTTGAAGGAGTCCTTCTGGTTCGCCCTGACTTCCTTCACGCCGCAAGGAGGGGGCGAAGCGCCTAAGGCATTGTCCAGCCGAACTTTGGTGGCCGCCTACTGGCTCTTCGTAGTCCTAATGCTCGCGACGTTCACAGCCAATCTCGCCGCTTTCCTCACGGTCGAGAGAATGCAGGTAACCTTAAGACACAACACGTAGAGTAAAAAAACCAGTCGTTTGTTACTCTCTCAATTTTTGATTAGATATTTTTGTCCTACTTTCGTGTCATTTCTCCATGGTCGACCTCGGCCACATTTAATCTTACGGAGGATCAGGTTGGTGTGGTGAAAAGTATACTGGCTTACTACCACCAAGTCCCAGGTTCTAATCTAGATGGTGGGATAACTATTCAGAGGTATCCCGATCCCTACTTGGTTCCAATGTGGAGAGCACTTCAGGTGGACTTACGCCGTCCTTCGAAAGAGACATTAAAATATGTGACCCCCTGCTGCCATTAGTTGAAACTAGGATAATACTGACGCCGGTTTTCTCTTAATTCTGCCCTCATCCCTCGAAAATACCCCTTCTGCTATATCGCATATCTATCCCTAATGATGAAAATTACCTCAGCTGACGGTAACCTCCCCTAATACTACTACTACTATCTTAAGCTGAATCCCTAAACAATATTACTCATTTCTTAGTCAACAACTTGGACAACTTTTTTATACTTAATAGATATGAATGTTATGCAATTAGAAACTTTAAAACATTTTAAATCAATTTGCTAGTTATTCATACAACCTAAATTAAGTGCCAGAAAAACTATAGACTAAAAGCCTGGATACTTTTCAGGAAGACACAACTCAACTCATGGCTGAAGTGTGAAACAATTTTTAATATCAGTTGGTTCTTTATTTTCATGTTTTTTTCTTTATTATTTCTATTTTTCTTACGTATCTGTTACAGTAATTTTTGTAAAAAAATTTATCACTTTATAAATAAAGAGTGAAACACATTATCCCTATATTCGCAATACGTCCACTTTGCCACATTATGTTCTCTCTCCATTCGTCCACTCTCCAATAAGGGTTATAAATTATTTCAAATTTATTTACAACACTCCTACACTGGCTCTAGGAATATTTTCTCTCTTCATTGTGCCAAGTGGCATCAAGAGCGCACTCATTATTCCATATACCCATTCCGAGATAAATATTAATCGACATACGTTCATTTTTTTCTCCCTGCTACTAAATCCACTTTTTTGACGACATTGATCCGTTTTCACGTGTCTTACTAACATGGCTTTAACGGCCTTTGAAAATTATTTGCAGCTATTTTTTCATTTCTTTCTCTGCTGGGGATATCTTGTTAAACTACTTCTGTCGATGTTTACATGTTTACATGCGTTTTTTAAGTCACGTTCCATTATATGATGGCAATACTACTGTTTGATAATTTTCAAAATGCATATGAAAACATAAAATATTGCTATTTAAATAAACAAGGAAAGTAGCTACGGCCGTGAATCAATGTAAACAAAAAATACCGGGACCGTAAACTTGTAACATAAAATATTGCATTTAGCAATTACTCAAATGCACGCTTCGTAGCAATATTAAGCAACTCTTTGACCAAATTAGTGATTTAGTGGTGTTGCCCAGGATGAAAATCGTCAACACATAATATTTTAAGTCTCTTACGTATCTCAGTATCTTAAGTCAACGCACCTGGGCCGGAAAATACGATTGCTGAACCCTATGATACGATGTCGAGAAATATTTTTTTCTCATATTAGAACCAGCTTCAGGATATATTTAATTACTATGATATGAAACATATGATGCGCTTTTGCACATGTAAACCTGTTCTCATTTGATCCGTCACTCCTTGAACAAACTTCCTTATTCTGGTAAAATCTTTTCTTGCAGCACGAAAACTTCCTTTTGCTGATTACATTTGTTTTTCGTCATTCATGTTTTCAGTCTCCTGTTCAATCCCTGGATCAGCTGGCTCGGCAGTCGAGAATACATTACACAGTTGTCAAAAATTCCACAACTCATCAGTACTTCAAAAATATGAAGAATGCCGAAGAAACGCTCTATCGGTATGTGGACCATGTTCTGTGATATTTTTTTGTGTAAATTTGTGCAAAGAGTAAAATTTAAGCGTAGTTTATAACATCCCGCTGTCCCAACCTCCATAAAGAGTAATGTAAACTGGACGCTTCAAAGAGTAATTACAATTAATATTATGTATGGCCATCAGATTTAATTTATGCATTATGCCTCTGTGTAAATATATATTTCGAAGTTTATACTTACGTGTAATTAGGATGAGCGAAGAGAGTTAGTATGAGGGAGAAGTCTTAAAATCAAATTCAACGAGTCAACCTTTTATGGGAAAAATTAATTAGAATTGTATGCAGATCAGCCTTAAATACGCTAGGTTTCATTAGACGGGTTGAATGGAAATGCAATAAAATGTCAAGAGAGAGAGATGACTCCGATTTATTTATGACACATTTGGAATTCGCGGAAAGCATTTGAGAACGACGTAATAAAACTTTATTTCAGGAATAGGGAAACTTTCAAAGAAAATTCAAAATACTTGTTAAAAGTTGCTACGAGAAGAAAATATGCGAGGCGGGTTCGTCGTGTGTGAGTGTATATATATATATATATATATATATATATATATATATATATATATATATATATATATATATATATATATATATATATTATTAGGTAATCTACCGGTTAAGGTAGGTTTTTGGATGGACACAATTATCAAATAAACATTTTGTGACTCCCCACCTAGCAAACTAATCTACATCAGGTCCCTCTTCATCTCTGCGTACTTCTTTCCTCCCTTCATCCCGTCCAACATCCCTATCCTGTTCCTACCCTTACCTCGCTTGCCCAACATTCTCCCCTCTATTACCCTCTTCAACATTCCACTACCGCTCAATACGCCTTTCATTCATTTTTCTTGCCTCCATAGGATTTCTCTCAACAAACCCCTCTCCTCCCCCACCATTTCTAGTACTTCCTCATTTGTTTTCCTTTCGGTCCATTTCACCTTCTCCATTCTTCTCCACACCCACATTTCAAAAGCCTCCAATCTACGTCTATCCTCCTGCTTCAGCGACCACGTTTCCGCGCCGTACATAGCTACGCTCCATATCAGAGTTTTTACGAGTCTTGTCTTAACATCCCTACTCAACGTCCCCGTCATCAACTCCCTCCTCCTTGAGAAAGCCTCCTTGCCTAGCGCAATTCTTCTCCTTACGTCCCTACCACTTTGACCGTGTTGGTCCAAAACACTTCCGAGATATGTAAACTGTTCTACCTGCTCTATTCTTTCCCCGCCTATTTTAATATTTAGCTTAGCCTTTTTCTTTCTGGAAAATCGCATAACCTTTGTTTTATTAATATTGATTCTCATCCCATATTTATCGCACTGAACCTCCAATTCACTCAACAATGCTTGCAACCCCTTGGCTGACTGAGCAACTAATGCTTGGTCATCAGCAAACCTAACCGATTTTACGAATTACCCTCCGACTTTCATTCCTACCTCCAGTTCTTCCCATGCCTCTTTAATCACCTCCTCTACATATACGTTGAACAGTACCGGTGACAATGGGCAACCCTGCCTTACACCTCTTCCTAACACTGCCCATCCGGACTCTCCGTTCCCCACTCGCACCTGAGCAGTCTGAGACATATACAGGTTGCGGATCAGTCTCCTGTCCCTCCAATCCATTCCTATTTTCTGCAATACACGCATTAATTTTTCCCAATTCACTCTATCAAACGCTTTTTCGAAATCTACAAAACAGGCAAAAACGTCCTGATTGTATTCTATATTCCTCTCGACTAGTGCTCTCATTACTGCAATGGCATCACGCGTACCTCTTCCTTTCCTGAACCCAAACTGATCATCCCCTAAGTAATCATTTGCCTTACTCTCTATCCTTTTGTTGATGATCCTGAGAATAACTTTAGCTGCGTGGGATATCAAACTTATTGTTCTGTAATCCTCACATGACGAAGCCTTTGCCTTTTTTGGAATAGGAACTAACACCGATCTCACAAAATCTTCCGGCCAGATTCCTTCCTCATAGATACTACGAATCAGTCCATATATGGCCTTCTTCCCACCTTTCCCTAACCATTTCAACATTTCTACAGGAATATTGTCCACCCCCAGAGCCTTATTTGCTTTCATCTCCTTTAATGCCCTTTCTATTTCATCGTCGAGTATGCCTGGACCTAAGCTATCTTCTTCTACGTCATGTTCCCTTTCTATGTCTAACCTTGTCGGCCTAAGTTCTTTACCATACAGTGTTTCTATATATTCCTTCCATCTCTCTTGGATTTTTCCTGGTTCAACTATTATCTTACCCCATTTATCTTTAACTGTTAGCACAGATCTTGCCTTCTTACTTCCCGATAATAACTTAACCTTGCTGTATAGAGCACCAATTTCACCCTTCTTCTGTAAACTTTCCATATCCTCGCATTGCGTTTTCCACCATTCTTCTTTTGCTTTATTTGTGGCCCTTCTCAATTTATTGTTTAACTCTTTGTACTTCATTTTGCCTAACTCTGTGTTTAGATTTTTCCATCTTCTTCTCTCATCCATCTTTGCAATCATCTCATCCGTTACCCATGGTTTCCTTATCCTTTTCCCGTTAACGGTTCCTATAGTGTCTTTAGCGGCTTCCAATATCCCTTTCTTGATACATTCCCATTTTTCTTCGATGGCACTCAGTTCTTTACCGTCATCCATCATTTTCTCTACAGCCTCCTGATACTCCTTCCTCGTTAATTCATTTACTGCTTCTAAATTCCATTTTTTAACCCGCCGCCCTTGCCTTATCTTCTTGAAACGAACATTACATTTTATAACAACTAAATTGTGGTCAGAGTCCGCATCCGCTCCTGGGAAACTGTGCGAATTCATCACACTGTTCCTAAACCTGTGCCTAACCATAATATAATCTAACTGATACCTTTCTGAGTCACCTGGCATTTGCCATGTATACCTACGCCTTTTGTGGTGTCTAAACCATGTGTTAGTGATGACTAACCCCTGTCTCCGGCAGAATTCAATTGCTTTCTCCCCGCGTTCATTTCTCGTGCCTAACCCATAGTCCCCCACCTCACCCCCATCGCTTCCTTCGCCTACCGTCGCATTCCAATCCCCCATCACTATCAAATGTTTCCCTGCAGGAACACTCGCGACTATATCCTCTAACTCATCATACATCCTATCGACTTCTTCCTCCTTGTGGTTGCTCGGTGGCATGTATACCTGAATAAGGACCAAGTTCGTCGGCTCTGCTTTAATATCTACGAGTAAAATTCTATCTGTCGCTTGCTCTATGTTGACTACGCTTCTTCCTACCCCTTTATTTAAAATTACGGCAACCCCTCGCTGGCTCTCGTCCCCGCCGCTGTATATTACTCTATAATTGTCACTCCAGTAATCCCCGCTATCCTTCCATCTCACCTCGCAGAGGCCTAAAACATCTATGTTACCTCTTTCCATCTCTCGCTTAATATTTTCTAATTTGCCTCTCCTCAACATTGTCCTGACGTTCCAGGTTCCTATTCTAACTACGTTCGCCTTCTTCTGAGTCTTCTGTCCTGCTGAAGTTATTTCTTCCCTGCAAGGGTTTCGTGGGATGACGACCGCGGAAGCCTTGCCTCTCCCGCTGCCGGGCACGACACACGGCCTCTTGGGCCGAGTCCCGTAGTTGCCAGGACTCATATTATCTATAGTGCCCATCATTATATTCTTGGGAATAATAATTGAGGTGGTTTCCCGTTGCCTTCCTCAATAGTGTTTTTAACGTGACACCATCACTTAATGGCCGCCCCACTGGGGTCAGACGCCATTGCAGCCGCCTCACTGAGGAACAGACGCTGCGTGGACTACCTTTCGTCTGGCTCCTAACCTTCGACCTATCTGGCATGGGTGACCCTTCCAGGAGTAATTATTATTACTCCCGCCAGCACAGCTCTAGGGGTCATCGGAACACACAAGCCCTTCCACCACGACAAGGTTGTAGTCCATGGGATTGGATATATATATATATATATATATATATATATATATATATATATATATATATATATATATATATATATATAAAACTTAGACAGTAACACACAGCACGAGAACACATAAAAAGAACACTCACGATAATATCTTGATAAATTCGACGGACTTGAGCTCCGTCTTCTTCGGAAGATAAGATATGACTCGAGTCATATCTTCAGTGATATGAGTCATATCTTATCTTCCGAAGAAGACGGAGCTCAAGTCCGTCGAAATTATCAAGATATTATCGTGAGTGTTCTTTTTATGTGTTCTCGTGCTGTGTGTTACTGTCTAAGTTTTTTATTCAACACTTCCGTGTTACTTCGAAGAAATCATCTATATATATATATATATATATATATATATATAGATGATGCGGAAGTACTCACGAGAGCAATATAACTTTTGGACGGCACAATAGAACACAGAATAAAACAGATAACACGTAAAAGGACACACTGTAGATGATTTAAGCTTTCGGCCTACTCCGAGGCCTTCTTCAGGTCAGACTGCTGACCTGAAGACTGTCTGCAGTCTGGCCTGAAGAAGGCCTCGGAGTAGGCCGAAAGCTTAAATCATCTACAGTGTGAGTGTCCTTTTACGTGTTATCTGTTTTATTCTGTGTTCTATTGTGCCGTCCAAAAGTTATATATATATATATATTTTTTTTTTTTTTAGGTAATCTACCGGTTAAGGTAGGTTTTTGGATGGACCCAACTATCAAACAAACATTTTGTGACTCCCCACCTAGCAAACTAATCTATATCAGGTCCCTCTTCATCTCGGTGTACTCCTTTCCTCCCTTCATCTCGTCCAACATCCCTATCCTGTTCCTACCCTTACCTCGCTTGCCCAACATTCTTCCCTCTATTACCCTCTTCAACATTCCACTACCGCTCAATACGCCCTTCATCCATTTTTCCTGCCTCCATAGGATTTCTCTCAACAAACCCCTCTCCTCCCCCACCATTTCTAGTACTTCCTCATTTGTTTTCCTTTCGGTCCATTTCACCTTCTCCATTCTTCTCCACACCCACATTTCAAAAGCCTCCAATCTACGTCTATCCTCCTGCTTCAGCGACCACGTTTCCGCGCCGTACATAGCTACGCTCCATATCAGAGTTTTAACGAGTCTTGTCTTAACATCCCTACTCAACGTCCCCGTCATCAACTCCCTCCTCCTTGAGAAAGCCTCCTTGCCCAGCGCAATTCTTCTCCTTACGTCCCTACCACTTTGACCGTGTTGGTCCAAAACACTTCCGAGATATGTAAACTGTTCTACCTGCTCTATTTTTTCCCCGCCTATTTTAATATTTAGCTTAGCCTTTTTCTTTCTGGAAAATCGCATAACCTTTGTTTTATTAATATTTATTCTCATCCCATATTTATCGCACTGAACCTCCAATTCACTCAACAATGCTTGCAACCCCTTGGCTGACTGAGCAACTAATGCTTGGTCATCAGCAAACCTAACCGATTTTACGAATTCCCCTCCGACTTTCATTCCTACCTCCAGTTCTTCCCATGCCTCTTTAATCATTTCCTCTACATATACGTTGAACAGTACCGGTGACAATGGGCAACCCTGCCTTACACCTCTTCCTAACACTGCCCATCCGGACTCTCCGTTCCCCACTCGCACCTGAGCAGTCTGAGACATGTACAGGTTGCGGATCAGTCTCCTGTCCCTCCAATCCATTCCTATTTTCTGCAATACACGCATTAATTTTTCCCAATTCACTCTATCAAACGCTTTTTCGAAATCTACAAAACAGGCAAAAACGTCCTGATTGTATTCTATATTCCTCTCGACTAGTGATCTCATAACTGCAATGGCATCACGCGTACCTCTTCCTTTCCTGAACCCAAACTGATCATCCCCTAAGTAATCATTTGCCTTACTCTCTATCCTTTTGTTGATGATCCTGAGAATAACTTTAGCTGCGTGGGATATCAAACTTATTGTTCTGTAATCCTCACATGACGAAGCCTTTGCCTTTTTTGGAATAGGAACTAACACCGATCTCACAAAATCTTCCGGCCAGATTCCTTCCTCATAGATACTACGAATCAGTCCATATATGGCCTTCTTCCCACCTTTCCCTAACCATTTCAACATTTCTACAGGAATATTGTCCACCCCCACAGCCTTATTTGCTTTCATCTCCTTTAATGCCCTTTCTATTTCATTGTCGAGTATGCCTGGACCTAAGCTATCTTCTTCTACGTCATGTTCCTCTTCTATGTCTAACCTTGTCGGCCTAAGTTCTTTACCATACAGTGTTTCTATATATTCCTTCCATCTCTCTTGGATTTTTCCTGGTTCAACTATTATCTTACCCCATTTATCTTTAACTGTTAGCACACATCTTGTCTTCTTACTTCCCGATAATAACTTAACCTTGCTGTATAGAGCACCAATTTCACCCTTCTTCTGTAAACTTTCCATATCCTCGCATTGCGTTTTCCACCATTCTTCTTTTGCTTTATTTGTGGCCCTTCTCAATTTATTGTTTAACTCTTTGTACTTCATTTTGCCTAACTCTGTGTTTACATTTTTCCATCTTCTTCTCTCATCCATCTTTGCAATCATCTCATCCGTTACCCAAGGTTTCCTTATCCTTTTCCCGTTAACGGTTCCTATAGTGTCTTTAGCGGCTTCCAATATCCCTTTCTTGATACATTCCCATTTTTCTTCGATAGTACTCAGTTCTTTACCGTCATCCATCATTTTCTCTACAACCTCCTGATACTCCTTCCTCGTTAATTCATTTACTGCTTCTAAATTCCATTTTTTAGCCCGCCGCCCTTGCCTTATCTTCTTGAAACGAACATTACATTTCATAACAACTAAATTGTGGTCAGAGTCCGCATCCGCTCCTGGGAAACTGTGCGAATTTATCACACTGTTCCTAAACCTGTGCCTAACCATAATATAATCTAACTGATACCTTTCTGAGTCACCTGGCATTTTCCATGTATACCTACGCCTTTTGTGGTGTCTAAACCATGTGTTAGTGATGACTAACCCCTGTCTCCTGCAGAATTCAATTGCTTTTTCCCCGCGTTCATTCCTCGTGCCTAACCCATAGTCCCCCACCTCACCACCATCTCTTCCTTCGCCTACCGTCGCATTCCAATCCCCCATCACTATCAAATGTTTCCCTGCAGGAACACTCGCGATGATATCCTCTAACTCATCATACATCCTATCGACTTCTTCCTCCTTGTGGTTGCTCGGTGGCATGTATACCTGAATAATGACCAAGTTCGTCGGCTCTGCTTTAATCTCTACGAGTAAAATTCTATCTGTCGCTTGCTCTATGTTGACTACGCTTCTTCCTACCCCTTTATTTAAAATTACGGCAACCCCTCGTTGGCTCTCGTCCCCGCCGCTGTATATTACTCTATAATTGTCACTCCAGTAATCCCCGCTATCCTTCCATCTCACCTCGCAGAGGCCTAAAACATCTATGTTACCTCTTTCCATCTCTCGCTTAATATTTTCTAATTTGCCTCTCCTCAACATTGTCCTGACGTTCCAGGTTCCTATTCTAACTACTTTCGTCTTCTTCTGCATCTTCTGTCCTGTTGCTGTTATTTCTCCCCCGCAAGGATTTCGTGGGATGACGACCGCGGAAGCCTTGCCTCCCCCGCTGCCGGGCACGACACACGGCCCCTTGGGCCGAGTCCCGCAGTTGCCAGGACTCAATTTCTGTTTTGCGTCCATCATATTTTCTTGGGAATGATAATTGAGGTGGTTTCCCGTTGCCTTCCTCAATAGTGTTTTTAACGTGACACCATCACTTAATGGCCGCCCCACTGGGGTCAGACGCCATTGCAGCCGCCTCACTGAGGAACAGACGCTGCGTGGACTACCTTTCGTCTGGCTCCTAACCTTCGACCTATCTGGCATGGGTGACCCTTCCAGGAGTAATTATTATTACTCCCGCCAGCACAGCTCTAGGGGTCATCGGAACACACAAGCCCTTCCACCACGACAAGGTTGTAGTCCATGGGAGGGATATATATATATATATATATATATATATATATATATATATAAAACTTAGACAGTAACACACAGCACGAGAACACATAAAAAGAACACTCACAATATTATCTTGATAATTTCGTACCGTCGCATTCCAATCCTCCATCACTATCAAATGTTTCCCTGCAGGAACACACGCGATTATCTCCTCTAACTCATCCGACATCCTATCGACTTCTTCCTCCTAGTGATTGCTCGGTGGCATGTATACCAGAACAATGACCAAGTTCGTCGGCTCTGCTTTAATCTCTGCGAGTAAAATTCTATCAGTTGCTTGCTCTACGTTGACTACGCTTCTTCCTACCCCTTTATTTAATATTACGGCAACCCCTCGTTGGCTCTCGTCCCCGCCGCTGTATATCACTCTATAATTGTCACTCCAGTAATCGCCGCTATCCTTCCATCTCACCTCGCAGAGACCTAAAACACCTATATTACCTCTTTCCATCTCTCGCTTAATATTTTCTAGTTTGCCTGTCTTCAACAATGTCCTGACGTTCCATGTTCCTATTCTAACTACTTTCGTCTTCTTCTGCGTCTTCTTTCCTGCTGCTGTTATTTCACCCCCGCAAGGGTTTCGTGGGATGACGACCGCAGAAGCCTTGCCCCCCCCCCCCGCTGCCGGGCACGACACATGGCCGCTTGGGCCGAGTCCCGTAGTTGCCAGGACTCATATTCTCTATAGTCCCCATCATTACATTCTTGGGAATAATAATTGAGGTGGTTTCCCGTTGCCTTCCTCAATAGTGTTTTTAACGTGATACCATCACTAAATGGCCGCCCCACTTGGGTCAGACGCCTTTACAGCCGCCTCACTGAGGAACAGACGCTGCGTGGACTACCTTTCGTCTGGCTCCTAACCTTCGACCTGGCATGGGTGACCCTACCAGGGCGTTAAGGAGCTGTTACACCCACCAAAGGAGAAATATGCTCTAACCACCAATGTGGCTCGTCTCTTCTTCTGGCTATGCGTGCCATGAAACGCACCGTTTCTATCCTTTATGATGTTGTATGCTTGCTAACGTACTGTCCTTTCTCTTTCTTGTGTTTGTCTATTTCTCCTTTGGTGGGTGTAACAGCTCCCTAACGCCATCTCCTGGCCAATGAATCGGAGCACTTTGGCGCTTTATAAGATCGCAGAGTTCAGGGTAAAGTATTTTTTATCGATAGCTCAGGTGGTTAGAGCATTCGCCCGGTAAGTGGAAAGATCCGGTGCTCAAGTCCCGGTGGAGGAAATTATTTATACATTTGTGATCTGCTCAAATCCGTCTTCCCCACCTCTCTTGTGTTCGTCCTTTATGAGTATTCCTTTCACATTTCCTTATCTCTATTTCTATAGGAATGAATATATAAATATAGATAAAAATATATTTTTATAAGAAAGTATGTATACATACTTAAAGACAAACATTTAATAACTTAGTCAATTATATATATATATATATATATATATATATATATATATATATATATAGTCACTTTCTTGGAAAACCCACGAACGTGCACAATAATGTAAATTCACTAAATAGTCATAGCAAACACAGAAACTAAAACATATAAAAGAGGGACTCACTAGTTCTCGAATTTTCGGTGGTGCAACCACCTTTCTCAAGAGGAATGAGGAACAGAACCTAATTCCTCTTGAGAAAGGTGGTTGCACCACCGAAAATTCGAGAACTAGTGAGTCCCTCTTTTATATGTTTTAGTTTCTGTGTTTGCTATGACTATTTAGGGAATTTACATTATATATATATATATACATACTTAAAAACAAACATTTAATGACTTAGTCAATTATTGCATGAAACACTATATAGGGATGTATATATATACTTGTGATTTGCATATGAGCTAATGGTATTTACCCCAATCCTTATATGATCTAATAGTAAGTTTTGGTGCCCGACAACCTTCCGCCACAAGCCCTTGCTTCGACCTACTTGTGTAGCGTAGGAATATGTAAAAGAGGCAGATTTGCAGGCTCTCAAGTTCCTTGCACATGTCCTGACCTCCACCTCATGCCCGTGTTGCAAAATGCTTATTTAGTGTCGAGACACATGGATAATAGTGTATTGGCCTGACGTTAAAAGGATTCACAGGTGATCAACAGGTGCGATTTTCGGACTGGGAGTGGCAACTGGTATGTTGACTGGCTTATATTCATTTCTGAATATATTTCTCACATATTATTTCTGTAAAGTGAAGCATAGGAAACTTGTACTAATGAAGGCATGATAGGAAAAATCTCTATTGCCTGAAACAGGTAGATTTCAAGTACATATTTCCAAATGTGTAGAGTAAAAATTCTCTTAGTCAATTTCGCAAGAAATATGTGAATGACCCCCATGCAAAGAGTGCAATAAGTACAAAAATATGTATCATTCAATGATGATATGAAATCCTTAATCGTAATTACTTTGCAAGATGTATATAATATCATGTTTTGATTTTAATTTTTCATTCACGTAGGGTGTATACAGTCCTCGGTAGTATAGTGGTCAGTATCCCCGCCTGTCACGCGGGAGACCGGGGTTCGATTCCCCGCCGGGGAGTTTTTTTTGTGGTAACAGAAGGAGGCACTACAATTTAGATTTCAGAGCATCGGTGGGGGTCTTCGCTTGGGAATACTAAGTTTCCTTCTTTTTTGATTTACTGTTCAGTGTACTTGCTGAATGATTTAAATACCTATTCCACAATTTTGAAAAAATTATTAGCCTTTATTATAAACACTAACTGACAATCGTGAGACTAAGTAAAGCTATCATTGTGTACGTATCACGAGAATTTCATTTCATTTTCTCTATTTCTTCTTATTTTAATTCAATTTCATTTTAACGACGATCAGACTTCATGCTGTCTATAAAGTCCATTCCTTTCCCCTGTCTACCTCGCTTCTTCTATACTCTTCTTCACGATACGCTCATTAAATCCTTCCTGCTGTACCTACTGTCAATATCTAACTAAAATATTCTAACAGTATATTATCATATCGTGCGTCATTATATAAATCGTAATAAAAATATATCTTATATTTTACAAATATACTATCGAGGACTACCAATATACCATTATACTATATTTCCAATATACTATTTTACCAATATTTACCATAGTATCCTTGCCGTAATAAGGTTAAATATTCTCTCGGTGAATTTTGCAAGAGAAATGTATGTATGTAATATTATTGTTTATTTTTAATCTATTATTATTTGTCTTTAATATTACATCAGTGAGTTTTCAGAATGTAAATTAGTGTACAGAACATTTTGGGAATACTGCACTTTGCCGTTAAGACAATATTAAATGTTTGATTGTGCTACCAACGTCCTCGGTAGTATAGTGGTCAGTATCCCCGCCTGTCACGCGGGAGACCGGGGTTCGATTCCCCGCCGGGGAGGAATTTTTTAAATGTTAAATTCTTTCTTTCGTTTAGTTCGCATTTTATTGACGCATGTGGAAAAAAGTACTAATTCATGTTTTTGTTATTTTAATGGTAATTTTTATGGAAACAATTTTGTTTTGCCCAGTTAAAACGTTAATTGGTGAATTGTTTGATTATAGTTTGGACGATTACTGAAATCCATTCGTTAGAAGGTCACCTTCACTTGAAGTTTACCGACACATCCGATTTTATAAACTAATAAGATTGGCGATAGTAAATGTGAACATGGTAACCATAATATCATCCTCTTTCAGTTATTAAGCTATTTTACTGTCGATTTTGAACTTAATTAGCAGTCATAAAATAACTGGAGGTTAAATTAAAATTTCAGGTTAACGAGTAATTGTAAAACCTGGTTTAATTTTACTAAACCTCGTCTCAATCCTGGATAGTCGTAGGATGACCTAAGTATTCAGTTCCATCCGAAACGTATGGTAGCTGAGTGCAGGTATTATAATTCTGGTCGCAATTATCTCATTTGTTATTTAAAGGTATTTTAAAGATTAAAAAGAGAAATTTAGCCTTAAAAATTTGGAAATTAAAAAGTCACGTATATGGTGACGGTCCATTTCACCTTAAAAGGTGAAATGGACCGAAAGGAAAACAAATGAGGAAGTACTGGAGATGGTAGGTGAGGAAAGGGGTTTGTTGAGAGAAATCCTATGGAGGCAGGAAAAATGGATGAAAGGCGTATTGAGCGGTAGTGGAATGTTGAAGAGGGTAATAGAGGGGAGAATGTTGGGCAAGCGAGGTAAGGGTAGGAACAGGATAGGGATGTTGGACAGGATGAAGGGAGGAAAGAAGTACACCGAGATGAAGAGGGAACTGATATACTGTAGATTAGTTTGCTAGGTGGGGAGTTACAAAATGTTTATTTGATAGTTGTGTCCATCCAAAAACCTTCCCTAACCGGTAGATTACCTAATAAATAAATGACATATTTGAATATGAACGTCTTACTTCATAGAATATCCCAAATAGTATCAATGACCTGTAAATCAGATATCATAATTTTCCGATGTTCATTTCTCTGTCTGACATCCCTTAGTGATTGAATGGCACTTTTGAAGGTCGATTTTTACATTAGCATTTATTATACATCCGCTGACGAGTTCAATATCCCTTACGGTCTGATTCGATGTCAAAATGGAATAAGCAGCCTCCAACTCAGTCGCAATACAGGTTAACATCAGTTGCGGCAATGGCAAATAATAAATGTTTTTATCGTGAAGACACAATGCGCCTTCCGTATTAAACTTAAAACGATTTGGTATTCATTTCGATGAAATTAATCATGCTCCAGTCGATTTACATGTGAATTCGCCACATTACGACTGTGCCTCGAGGATATCTCTACGTTCGATCCAGCAATCTCCTCTTTGAAAGAAATGAGAGCGTTTGACGAAGAATTGAAGACATTCAAGAGCCTTTATGGAGCTTATAATTATTAATTTGCAGAGCGCGTTGTGCAATTTAGTGGGATTAGTTTCAAATTTAAAATTTTTTAAAAATATTTGTAGAAAACATTTATGAAGTTACTTTTGTTCAAAAATGAAAATGGAGTTACAATCATTGTTTAGTTAATTGTAGAATCATTGAGATTTATGCATGGGATGACGTTTAATCATAAGAGAACAAAGGCAATGAGAATATCAAGAAAAAGAAATACTAAGATAAACATAAACTCTGGGGAACACAAACCAAAACAGGTAGAATAGTTTACCTATTTGCAAATAGTTTTTGAGAAGGGTGGAAGGGTGGAGTATTAAATACTTGTCGGTGGGGCAGGAGGATAAACGTAAATTGTTGGTGCGGGCGTGGAGAAGAGTGAAAAACAATAAAATGCTCGGAAAGGAGAAGTAACGATGAAGTTCTGGGAATGGTAAAGGAAGAGAGGTGGCAGCTTTTGGGAAAACTACGATGAAGGCACCACAAGCGAATGCAGGGGATACCCAGAGGAAATGGGATGCCAAAGAAAGTGAGAGAGGGATTAAAAGAATAGGCATCTTGGATGGAATTAAGGATAGTGGGAAGTATACAGAACTATAAAATGAGTTAATAAAAAATGTAGAATGTGGTTTAAGGAAATTTTAATCATCTTAGTTCGTGCATATGAGTACAAATGTGCTGTAATTAATCGCATGTAACAGAAGAGTTTTTCAAAAACCTACCCTAGCCGGTAGTTACCGTTAATAATAAAAAGATTAGTTATTTGTAATAGTGCTTGTTACATATTTAGACAGTGTATTATACTTAATTTAATTAGTTTGAATTAACTTTTGCTGTTTTCAATCAAATCATATATATTAACCTGATTTGTGGTTAAACTATTCAAAGTATGATGGCAGTTTCAAATTTATTTGTTTAAAATAAATATCATTAACAAAATTATTACCACTATCTTGAATACTTCATGTTTTATATTTTATCGACTTCTCCAAGCTGAAAGTTTCTCTCTACATAGAATGCGTAAATATTGTCACTGATAATAAATTTCCATTTGGCTGACTCCACACTAGCTCGACTAAACAACAGTCATAGGGAAGTTATCGCTGATACTAATGTGTAGTAAGTACTACTACAGATCTGTATGAAATCCGGGAGGATGCTGTCTGATGGTTTTCTTAAAGTTCCCAGCATTTATTATAATCGTAAATACATAAGTAAATTCAGAAATTAAACATGCGAAGAGGGAAACCGTTGACATGCCAATTTCGTCACGCATAGCGATAAACCAAAGAAACATAATGAAGCTAGAAATCTACATAAAAGGAATAGCTTCCCGTGGTTCTAAGATTTTCTTAACGACTCAAGTTCGAGCGCACTCATCCACCATTGCACCGCAGAAATCTACCGTGTGACGAGAGTAACCGGTTAGGTTTGATAGATTAGCGTAAAATGAAATAAGCAGTGTAGTAACTTCTTTCAAAATATGAAAGAAGTTATGTTGATTACTGGATACAGTCAATTGAGACTGTTTCAAAAACTTTCTTAAGCAACGTTAAAATTATCATTTACTAAGTTATTCTTTTGTTTCACCGTCTATGTACCATTGATAGATAAAAATTCTTACTTAACATTCACATGTGAAAATACACCAAATCCTTTGTAAGAGCAATAAGCCTTATATTCTAATTCCTAAAAGGATTACGTACGTAGCTGGTATCTGTTATTTTTTCTAAGAATTTGGCAATTCAATATAATATGGCATATCGATTTTTCCGCAAACTGTCTTTATTTAGGATCAAATTTCCACTCTAATTCGTATAATAAGTTCATGATTTATTGACTACCTTAAGGATAGATTGAGGATTAAAAACGGCAACAGGTGCATTTATTTTCTTAATATTAGTGGGAATAATGTTTAAATAAAAATAATTTTAAAAAATGTATCCTTTTTGTAAAATTGATGCGATTCCGCTTGAAACAATATTCAGAAAAATATTCTAACGAGTGAAGTAAAAGAAACCAGGAAGTACGTAAGAGTAAGCGAAGCAATACAACAGTCTTTATTGATTGAACAACATTCACTTTGCCTTGCGGATTCTAATAGACTCCCTGTGTCACGCCCATGATCAGGGTGTAGTCTTCCAAAACAAGGAGCACCGCTTCAAAATCCAGTAGCACATTCCAAAAAGGCAATAACTACCCCTTCGGTGAACTGTAACACCGCCTCTCCTTCCATCTAAAATAGAAAATGAATTTTCCTTATTTCGACATTAACCGCATCTCGCAATTCTAGGTGTACCGGGTTGATTTAGGACTTCTCAACATCCCATTGAAGGACATTCACTCAGAGGTAATTTATTTCTGGCCTACTTGTGACAATCGCTCCCGCGCTTTCTTGTTTTACTTCCGTAATGGTATTTAGCGAGGTGAATTGCAGTTCTAACGTCACCTAATTTCCTTCCAACTAATTAATTATACGATCAATATGAAACTTAAGTTACTTCTCAATAATTTCCCTGTGGACGCTCACATTATTTTATAATGTTGACGTAATAATGCAACGGCCGCTGAAAATGCTTCAATCGGGGTACTTTTTGCACACTGGGAAAACCAGCGGGTTGGGGATTATTGGGTTCGTTGTCACACGACGTTCTGCCTTCTTTTAAATGACGCAGCCACGAACGCGCATTTTTCATATACAAAAAACTATCACGCATGACTCGCTCAATTGGTAATGAATTTCGATGAGTGTTAAAGCACGCAAGCGGAGAAGGCGGATGATTACACGCCGATATTTAACACTAAACGACGCCATTTGAAATGCTGAGAGCACCGGAAATTTGTCCTCCTAACAGCAGCTAAATAAATTGTGCCCTCATTGGTACAGCCTTCCATGACTTGTTTTAAAAAGAGTGCCCTCGTGTTTGTTTGATCATGTACGCGTATTTCCATCAACTCTCAGTCCTGAGGAATAAAGTCGTATATTTTCATTACCGTCATCTAACTTATTCATAATACTAATTTTGCCAAAGATTTTATTAGTTTCTTCGAAGTGAATAGTGACAACTATTCAGGATTTTGTAAGAAAGCAAGCTCACATTTGACTATGAAAGCAAAATTGGATACTAAATTGGGCAATTCGTCATTAGCCGAGTAAAAGTGTACAATAAAATGAAATATATAAATTGTATTTTTGAAGGACTGGTGAAGGAAGAAGGAACTTAAAACAAAATCGACGTGGGATAATTACTTCAGGTGCCAATAAGCGAAATCTTTCCATATAGTATTTTGCAATTTTAAAGGGCGTAATCAATTTCCACTGTTTCATTTCTGATTAAGTGAACATGATTTAAGATTTCCGCGGAGCTACCTCCTCAATAGATTGGATTGTTCATATTTGCCAGGCTTTAAACATAGCCACTTTAGGTGACCTGGAAGAAGAAGAACCAATTTCTATTGGCTCATGGACTAACGCAACTGATGATTATTCTGCAATACCCTCAGCTCCGAAAGTAAAATCACGGGTTTAGTACATTTTTTATAGTTCCTTTTTTAACTTAAACATTTTACTCCGCATAAAAAGACATTTTAAATGAATGTTTCGAATATTTCCAATGGGATCATATGGATAAATGTTTACCATTAGTAATTTTTCAATATGCATTACTTAAATCCGTTAATGTACTGTAATTACATAATTAACACCTAGCTATGGTGTCAATTTTCTGCCAAGTCTCCTCTGCATGGCCTATTTATCGCAAATTTCACCCACTATTTTAGTTGTTAGTACAATCTTTTGCGTGAGTTAATGCTTTCCACGCTGAACTGCTAATGAATATTATTCCACTTTGGCTCCACCAAAAGGAGCGTCAATTAATAATATCAAGGATTTGAGTACTAATTTTATCCATTTATCGATAATGCAAACATCTTGAAAAATTTACCGACAGAATGATTATTCCATTAATGGGACCAAGTGAGGACAATCTAACGTCGCGTATGTTATCATCAACATTTCAGTTTCGGAACCAGCGTAAATTTTCAACATTAAACGGAGTTACAGAAGCTAATAGTACATTCTTTTCAATTCAGTAGATTTAAATATCCTCTCCATCGCTCAAATACATGTGCTCATGTTCATGCACACGAGGAAGTCGAATCCCCATTGCCCTGAAGAAAGTTCGGCTTTCACATTTTTTTACAGCTCGTGCCTCTCAGGGGGTTTTTGAGATACGAGAGCTTTTTGTGCTGAGCAAGAAAGTGAAAGTCAAAAGGCGAGTTATGGAACATAATTTACAAGTGGAAAAACTTTTATGAGGCAAGGTATCTTGGTCCGACTTTTTCCAATCTGTGTCTCTCTCTTTTTCTCTATTCACGTTGATAAATGATACTTTTAATCCTCCAGAAGATTTAACAGCTCACATCTCATTGGGCTGTCTGCCCGAAACCTTTTCATACTATCAAGAAAGAAATTACAATATTCCAAGCATTAAGTTCAACTTTCAATATAGAGGCAGGTACACACCTAATACTTTTGAAAACGCATTGGGCTTATGAAGGATTGACATTGTACACATTTTACGCCAGTGTTACGAGATAATGATTCGTCAACCTAACAATCCTTGAATACAACAGTCTTGAATCATTCTTTTCTGAAGACGCCTGCTCGGCAGATGAAACACCTGATGTCAGGTTTACCAATCCTCGATACTTGATTCCGTGTTTTTTGCCGGTGTTTGTGTGAGTGGCGGGTCCATGGCATAGGAGAAATCGTTGTAAATTCTGAACGAGTGAGTTCGTGTGATTCACAAATGTCTAACACACCCGACTGATTGCGTTTTTACGTAAGTCCTTTCTGTTTCGTTACATCCGTTTTATAAATTTGCATTCATCTGTGTGGTTGACGGGTCACTGGCATGGGACGCATCCTTTTAAACCACGAGTGTGTGTGTGAATGCAATTCACGAGAGTGACTCTTATTCCTGAACACATCCTAGTGATCGAGTGGCTGTAAGTTTGTTTTTTTTTATTTTTATTATTAATTTTACCTTTTTGTGTGCGAGTGAGGTATACGTGGATCACCGTTTCCCAAACACACCCAAGTGACTTAGTGTGTGTTCCCTATCCTTCCCCTTACTTGTAACTTTGTTTGAACTTTTTTCTCCCCCTTTACAACCAAGTGACAATCAAGTTATGGTCTCGGCTATCTCGTTTTCATTGCTTCACGCCCGTAGGTACTTTCATTTTATATTTACATTTTAGCAATATCTTATATCTGGCAAATATGGTCACTAAAGTTTCAAAATGAAATCAAAACCACTAGGTATCTTTCCACGAGTTTTATTCAAGGGTACAACTAGTTTCGACGCAACGGCGTCATCTTCAGGTACATCTGTATGTTTCCCTGTATGTGGAAAGATACCTAGTGGTTTTGATTTCATTTTGAAACTTTAGTTAAAAATGAATTTCCACATAGTTGAGCCTAAAACCATAGAACATAGAAAATATGGTCACAGTTAACTGCCTGATGTCTGTTCCACGGCGGATTACATATTCAACGAGTATGGAGTTAGAACATGAATTCTGGCCATTGCAACAGATTTTGTATTTCAGTTTTAAGCACCCCGAAGAAAGACGTTACTGCTTAACGACCAAATTCTCCCATCCCACTCCCCAATTTTCTCCATTCCATTTGAGTCCATGGGACTACCCAATGTAAGACGCTGATGAAGAGGAGACGAAACCAGGGCCCTTCCTCCCCCCCCCCTGTCATCCTCTTCCACTCTCCGTACCCAACCCTAACACCCCTCTCTCTCTCAAACCTCCCTCTACACTCTTTTCCCTCCCCCCCTTCTCGCCCCTCCCTCTTCCCTTCTCCCCCGCTCCTAAACCCCTACCCCCCCCCCATTGCTTATCATATATATATAGGATACGTAACTCTGTATAGTCACCTGAAGATGGCATTAAGTGTTTGAAACCCGGGTCGTGAATAAATCTCTATTCAAGTGAAATTTGCATAGTTTGTCTCCTTTCCATCACAATTACGAGGGTCATCCGGAAAGTAGTACCCGTTCGTGCCGCATGAAGTGCTGACGACGAGAGTAGCCGCTGGACGAGGTCAGATAGCTTCAGTGGCTTGTCTGCCTTCTCTGAGCCAAGTTGCGTGACGCTAGCATTGCCTGTGTTGTTTCTGTGATTGTTTACAATGTTTAAAAAAAATTGAGAACGCCGCCAGTTGTGAAGTGAGGGCAGTGATTAAATTCCTCAATGCAAGAAACGTTCGCCCATGTGATATTCATCGCCAATTAAAGGAGGTGTATGGAGACAATGTAATGGACGAGTCGTCTGTTCGGCGGTGGTATCGCAACTTCAACATGGGGAGGGGGAACACACACGACGATGAGCGTTCGGGGAGACCGTCTGTCATTACAGACCAACTGGTGAGCTCAGTTGACGAATTCGTGAGGAACGATCGGCGCGTCACAATTGATGACATCTGTGAGCATTTTCCCAATGTTTCTCGAACAATTGTTCATGAAATTGTTAAACACCATCTGCATTATGCAAAAATTTGTGCAAGATGGGTCCCTCGCATGCTTACAGATGAGCACAAAACCAAGCATATGGCTGCAGCACTGACGTTTTTGGGACGTTATTCTGATGAAGGAGACTCTTTCTTGACTCGCATAATTACTGGTGACGAAACATGGGTTTGTTATGCATCACCTGAGAGTAAACGACAGTCAATGGAGTGGCATCATGCTCATTCACCAAACAAACCAAAAAAATTCAAGACAGTTCTGTCCACCAGGAAACTCATGGCAACCATTTTCTGGGATCGACGAGGTGTATTGCTTATTGATTTTATGGCCCGTGGAGACACTATTAATGCCAATGCGTATTGTGAAACATTAAAGAAATTACGGCGGGCAATACAAAATCGGCGGCGACGTCTATTGTCTACTGGTGTCATTCTCGTTCATGACAATGCCAGGCCTCATGCAGCTGGGATAACACAAAAAGTTTTGCAGCAATTCAAATGGGAAACTTTCGACCATCCACCGTATAGCCCGGACTTGGCCCCTTCAGATTTTCATCTCTTTACAAAGCTTAAAGACTTTTTGGCAGGAAAAAGATTTGACAGCGATGAAGAACTTAAAGAAGGAGTGACCCTGTATCTCAATGAGCTGGCGGCGAAGGACTATGCAGCAGGAATACAGAAACTTGTCACACTTTATGACAAATGCCTTAATTTGCTTGGAGATTATGTTGAGAAGTAGTTTAAAGTATCCTCTTTCAAATAAAATTTTTTATGTTTGTTAATATTTACTTTTGTGTCTTTATTTCACGAACGGGTACTACTTTCCGGATGACCCTCGTATATATGTCCATTGTATGATCACAGAATAATCCAAACATCGCGAGATCGAATCTCAGCGTAGTTTGATTTCTGCATCGTGATATTTCATTTTCCGTAATTTCGTGATTGATTTCATTATCTTAGAATAATCCAATCAGTTGGCTACCCTAAAATACTACTTCTACCATAACTAAAGTGTTAAAAGATCGTGCAAATCATACCACAGCATTAAGCCAGATCGTTTGATTCGATAGGCAAAGGTAAAGGTTGCATCTGACATATGAACCGGAAGGCTCAGTTCGTTTCCCTGTACTCTCTACTTTCCCAAAAAGTTAAAATCCCCAGAAAGTCATTAAAAAAAAAACAGAAATTTGATGCATGACTTATTTTTGCGGCTCGAAAACTTGGCCGTTGAAGCAAGATGATGGGCGTAGACAGGAATCTCTTTAGGTATTACTGTAGAGAAGGATGAAAAAGGTCAAACGGACCGAAAGGAAACAAACGAAGAAGTACCAGGCAAGGTGTGGAAGGAGAGAAGATTGTTGGGAGAAATCCAATGGAGGCAGGAAATGTGAACGCAGAAAATTTTGACAGGAGATGACTGAAAATTGTCATAGAGAGAAGAACGTTAGACAAACGAGGAAGTGGTGGGAAAAGGATAGTAATGTCGGATAGAATAAGAGAGGAAGGAAGCATGCGGAATTGAAGATCAGTTTAATATTGTGTGGGGCATCAGGTTGTCTTGTGGTGTATCTCTTGCTGTACGAGGGTAAGTGTCGCGGTGATCATCTTAGGCGGTATACTACCAATATTAATAATAATACTAACAACGAACATTTTTCCAAATTATTGAATAAAATGTAGACATTCTGCCCATTCTAATATAGTTTAGATGAGTAGTGAACCTGAAGTTGTGGACAAAAATTTCAAGAAAATATTCCAGTTCTGTTCCAGTACGTACATGATTATTGCTAAGTTTCACGTTAATAAATTATATTTTCCTTTTCCAGGGTTTGGAAAGAATTAACTCTGAACAACACGAATGATCTCAGTCGCTATCGAGTCTGGGACTATCCAATTAAGGAACAATATGGTCACATACTTTTGGCTATTGAACAAACAGGACCCGTATCTTCCATTGCCGAAGGAGTTCAAAAGGTATAAGGAATAAAGAGAGCTGATAAAAAATGGTGTATCTCTTTGGGCATAGACTAAATTACCTGGAAGATATTTATTATTCCCTTCTTCTCTGACCTACTTTTAAAGAGAAAATTACGTTATCTTGAAACCTACTTTGGCTATTTATAGGAAATTAAGGATGTAATCCATGCCAAACAGCAGTATTAGGGGAAACGTTTAAAACTATAATCAACACAATTACTACGATCAAAATTGATTAAGATAAAAAATTATAATTTATATTGGGTGTTTTTTATATTTACTAATAAGATTTTGACCTGCTAACAGTTATGTTTCAGTTTAAAAGCCATGGTTTGAAAAATGACAGACAAATGGAAAAATGGGTAGGAAAAAGTTTTAAGAATAAGAAACTGCTCCATCATTATTTCATTTATGTTACATATAAGTTGTATCAGTCTAATTATTTATAGAAATTTATAACTGACTCATCAATAGCAAGGGCTGCTTAATCCCAAGACTGATTTTTAGGAGCACCCAAGCCTTCACATTCCCTATCTCTTCATTCATTCATTGTTCTTCGCCCTGACAACTTTCATCGTGATTTATCCTTAAGCTTACACTGTATAATAATTACTTATTCATTAAAATTTTATTGTCTCTACTCGGTATACAAAACTACATTGTGAATGACTTATGGTAATTAATGATAACAATTGGCAAAATATTTCAGAGCACTAAGCGGATATTCAATATGGTTGTTTCCGTTCATTTAGGTGGTTGACAGCGAAACGGGAGAGTTTGCGTTCATCCACGATGCAGCTCAGTTGAAGTACGAACTCAGTCGGAATTGCAATTTGACAGAAGTAGGAGAGTTATTTGCGGAACAGCCTTTTGCCGTTGCAGTTCAAACCGGATCACATTTGCAAGAGGAAGTCAGCCGGAGGTAAGTTTCTTTTCCACTTCCTACGGAAGTGACTTGTTTTCTTTAAGACGTCCACGATGATCGTTTACTGGTCCAAATATACTTGAGGGCAGTTTCAACTATGTATTATGTCACCCATTTGATTACACAGGGATTAATTTGAACCAACAAAACACTTCGCGTAATTACGAGCGAGGGCGAGGTATGTCGCCGCATCCTTCCCCCCGACCTAAATTAACAGTATAGAAGCTAAAATTAACAAAGGAGTTAGACAAGGATGTAATCTCTCACCTGCAATGTTCAACATGTACCTGGAGGAGGTAATAAGAGAAGCACAAGGCATCGGATCAAACGGACTTAGGATCGATGGAGAAGAGATGAACATGCTATGCTTCGCCGACAGTATTGCAATGATAGCAGAAAACCAGGAGGATATTTAAAGGTCGCTAAACGCATTGGATCAAGTTGTACAAAGATACAACATGAACATAAACAAGGCATAGGCAAAAATCCTAGTACATGGAAGAGAGAAATGGAATACAGTAATCACACTGAAAGGGCAAAAATTAGAGCAAGTGGATTCCTTCACCTATATCGGAAGTACCATCACATGGGACGGAAGAAGTACTACAGACACCAGGCGAAGAATAGCTCAAGTTAAGAGAGTATTCACAATAAAATACAACTGCTGTGTTCAAAGAAGATGACATACGAGGAAATAATACGTGAAACCATTCGTATGTAGGGTGGCGCTCTATGCATTAGAAGCATGGACCATCGGAAATCAGGTTTCATCATCACCTGATGATGTTATACCATAACGAAACCTAGGTCGTGAGAATATATTTTTTTAAATTTTAAGTGGAAAAGCCAAGTTGCTTATTTTTCACATGTCAATATGAAGATTTTTCACCAAGTTACGCCAGAAACTGTATTGTGTACAACACTGATTTTAGTGCAGTGTGAAGCGTAAAGCTTCCTTTAAAGAGTAACAATTTTGGAATGATATAGCTTACAAGTTTGAAATGACGCCACTGAGTAGCATGAGAATTCGACGATAACAACTGGGTTGACGGGTTACATTATTAAATATGTTTTTAGTTTGTTATTCTTTACTTTTCAGAATTCTTGATCTGCAAAAAGATCGTTTCTTTGAAGGAATCACGAGAAAATATTGGAACTCATCGGCAAAGGGAGAATGCCCAAATTCAGACGACACGGAGGGAATAACGTTGGAGAGTCTTGGTAATATATTAAATTGCTTAACTCATAACTTGATATGTTTTAGGATGCCTAACGCCATAAAAGATTAATGAAAATGTACTTTATATCTCAACTCCGTAAAGAACATGACGGAACAATGATTAGAGGACAAACGAGGACTTTTATTGCATAAAGATTGAAAGCATGGGCTCAAAGTAATTCAATCCCAACATGAAATAAATATTTAAAGGCTTTAATTAGAGAAAATTGTTACATCTAAGGGGTCTGGTTATCTTTCCAGTCTTGACATTGAAAATATAACGGGAAAAAGCAAACTTTTTACGATTACAAATGTTTATGCACAAAAAATATTTTTTTAATAGAATTTTTCAATATTTCCTTTCTTAAGCCTTGTACAATAAGAATATTATATAATTTATTCATTTCTCTCGCTAAAATCTGTCCTAAAACTAAGATTTTTGAGTAATAACAGCATAATTTAAGTGTAAGATTATCGTGGAAGATGTGAAAGGGGAAACCAAAGCACATAATAATTCCTAATATTTTGCCAGTAAAAATACTAGTGTTCCTTTTTGTCCTACTTCTTCCGAGGTTGTATTCAATAAGTGTCCTGCTCTTATTCTATTTTAAATAGACTGTATATACACTTTGAAATGATAATGTCATTTCCCACGCAAATGTCAACTAGAGAAGAGAAGATATGGTCAGATCACGAAATCAAACTCGTGAATTGCAGAGCAATGATTGACTCGGCCATCCTCTTTAATTAAAGTTGGACGAAAGATAAGTTCATGAACACGCCCCGTAATGCATGGATATGCTTAGTAACTTCATTCTCAACCTCTTATCAATTTCACTCTTGTGCTTTAATCAGCAAGACTACCATTACGCCAGTATTCTGTTCAAGTTACACCGCTGGCACCGCTCAGCCAACAGTGGCAATGACCTTGCCTTGACTTTCACTCGGAATAAAAAAAACCACGCCGGAAATCCTCGGGATGTGACCGTGATTTACAATCTCTTTGGTCATAAAAACTACGTCATTTCATACAGATCATTTCACTTATGTGCTCTTGAAGAAAATACGGACTTGTGATTTACAGCGCCACGCCGTACCGTCCCATGCGTAAATTCAAATTCGTGTAAAAACCAGTATTTGATGAGTGAAAAACACTTGGTAACTTCTCATGATTTTTTATTGCAACATTCACCCGGTTTTGATGTTTTAGTGTGAATATCAGAAGTATTAAATTAACATTCATGGGTATCTAAATTACGTACGCGAGAGAAAAGAGGAGATGAGGTGGGAAGAGAGTATTATTTTTTATTTGGAGCTACGTCTCTCCTAACCTTCCCAGATCGGCCAACCCCGCTTCCGCGGAGGTTTCGTATTTTATAGTGACCGGGCCAAGATGGGCGCCGGGTTTCTAAAAAAGTAGGACCCGTGATGGCCGTTCGGCCGGGTTGGACTCTGAGGAAACGTAACTCCAAAAAGTGTTCCAACCTCTATCCTTTACAATACATTACGCTACGTGTGTATTTTAATGTACACGTAGCGGACAACTCCGTTAAAAGTTACTGTTGCCGCATCTCCCTTAGTTTCTTGAAATTTCTCTATTCTTTATTAAATTATAAGCGAACGTTTTGAGTACAATCTGGTATTTGAACAAATTGCCCTGATCCTTGCGCATTGAGTACATGACGGCGTGATTATCCACAAAGAAATCCAAAAATGTACTTCATTTTACTGGCACGTTGCATAAAAAATTGTTGCGAGCGCACAACTCCGAGATACATTTCATTAAGTCAATTTAGTAAGTGTTGTAGACTGATTAAGTGATATTTAAAGAAGGGATAACGAACACAAATATTGAAGGAGTGGCATTGCTATCTTTTTGCTAGTTTCCTTCGCATGGCCCAACGCAATAATTTCCTTTCTATTCAATACACCCAGTGATATATTTTAACCAATTTATGTCTCGACGGAGGATATCGGAGATTAAGAATCTGAGGAGAGATTAAGGTGGGGAAAGGGGATCGCAATGGTAAGAAAGGAGTTAAAATTAGACCACGTGGATAAGGCATTGGGTTAAAAGAAGATAAACTCTCAGGATGTATGGGGGAGGTGAAGTTTAGGGCAAGGCGGAACAGAGGCATTGAAAAGTGATGGCAATAATAACGCATTCGATGACATCAGGACTTAGTCGATGTTAAGAAATGTAGGGGTGTTATGTTTGTGTAAATCCTAAATCAATATTAAATGGTAGACTCGCAAATAATAATAATAAATCAATATCGAGGGCAACTCGCTCACTAAAACACTAGACTTTAACCAAATATTCTTGGAGAAGTGAATTAGTCTAGTTCGCTCTACCAACGACTGAAGGGGCAAACATTCGAAATTCTCTTATAACTGGACAACACTCAATTTCGTTCTTAAACAATTCTCGAAAAATAACGCATCTACATTGAAAGCTGTCTTAATTCTCCAACTAAAATGTTTCCGATGAGTCCTAAATAAATACGATTGTGACGATAAAAACTGGTGAGTAACGTAGTTGAACCTACGTACACGTCAAAAGTGTATAATACTCATTTTCTAGAGAAAATAATATATATTATCAGCGAAAAAAGTGAAATGGAAACCATAACATTTATTTTGAACAAAAATAATTCAAATAAATGCCCTTTAATTCCTCCAATGATTTCTTTTTGGAATAATCTGAAACTTTCTGCAAGAAGACTGTCGCAATAAAAAATATTATGTAATAACTGGGACAATATTATTAGTAGCCCACCAGCTTGGGTAAGTTTTCAAGGAACTCGGGTATTCCGCATTGCCATACTTCTAAGGCCTGCCCAGCACGATACTTAATACACTTAAACCTAGTAATATATATCACAATAAATCTTTTTTTAGCTCCGATTACATTCGGTCTACTTAAATTCCATCAAAATTGCCTACTTTTTCCTCACTTTCCCGCCCTCTTTCCTAGCATTCTCTCTATTGAAGTGTTCAGTATCCCACTGCCTTTCATTATCTTCCGTATTCAGTTGTCCTCTCTTCGAATTGCTCTATGCCACCTTGTCTCCCTCATATCCTACCCCTCATTTACTTGTTTGTTTTCCTTTCTCTCCATTTTCTTGTCTCCATTCTTCTCCGCAATCACATATTAGGACCCGCTAATCTACATTCATCCCCTTGCCTCAAGAACTCAATTTCCGAGCCGCATAAAACTAAGCGACGTATTGAAATTTCCTCTAACGTTTTCTGTTCGTATATTCCTTGTCATCATCTAATTCCTCTTTGTGAAAGTCTTTCCCTAATGCAATTCCTCTTTTAATGCCTTTACTACTTTGCCCATTTCCTTCTAAAACTCACCTTAAACCGATGGCATATTCGAACGGCTCCAATTTATTATCTGCTCATTAATTACCACTTATATTAGCCTTTTTATTTCTTGAGAATCTCATGATCTTCGTTTTCCGATGACTGATTCTCATCTCATGCCCACCACACTCTTTCTGTCTAAGGAATTAAACAACTAATGCATGCCTTTCGCTGTCTAATTATGCTTTAATCGCCCAAAAATCTTAATTACTTTCCAATCTACACCTGCTTCCAGTCCTTTCCAACTTGTCTTGCCATTTCCTCCGTATTCAAGTTGAAAAGTACGGGAAATAATGGACGACCCTGTCTCACCCATTAACTGACACTACCCATCTTGCTTCGCCATCAGTTAACTATACTTAGGCAGTCTGATGATCAGACACCAAATTAATTGCGTCATTACTACACATACTCGTGTATCTAAATATTTAAATAATGTTCAGTTGACTGTCTAATATAAAATATGTTTGTATGAAATATCAGCGACTCATGTTTCTACATCAGAAACGCTGTGGATCACTGAAAAATCGAGAGCATTGAATTAAAATCCATAGGTTTGCAAATCGAGAAACCGACTTCCTGTCGGACCTGTACCACGCGTTTCGCCTTGGGGAACTGATTGAAAAAACTCAACGTGAAGCTGCAGAAACGATCGAGTAAGATTATGTGTTATGCAACACGTCACGCTTGAATGCGCCGCCAACTTGCCTAACATCATGGATACGAATTTTTATTTATTCCAACCCTCCATGCCAATAAAAAAATTGTTCGTTCCCTATGCTCCTTGACATCTGAGGAGGGCAAATACCTGTTAAGCATCCATAACAATCCAATTCAAGAGGCCTAAAATCATACACTGTGCAGTAAGACTCTCAAATTAAATACTATTCATAGTCATATTCACTGCAGAGAGAATCCCACAGTATACAATAAATGTTAATTGTGGGCACGTCATTTTGCAGATACTTCAGAAAAATACATCGAATTTCGCAGCAGTAGTTCATTGCACGCTAATGCATAGTGTACCCCAATGAATATATACTTTTTTATTATTACGTGTTCGCTGTTCTTTGTTTATCGAAAAAATAAGTTGCCATTTTTTAATGCATTTATTGTATTTCCACACCTGCTGAGGATGTCTATAATGCCTGAACTTGTGTTTCTATGTTATTTTAGTGCGAGCATATCAATAACCATGCCAACCAATTTCAGGGCAACCGTACCAATTAACCCAAATGATTCAATTATTTTAAGACAAGAAAAAATATAATAAATAATATTATAATATCGGGAATAAAAAAATCAAGTGCTTTGTTCCCGAATTCTCCACAAATAACTTGTTCTCAATATCAAAGAATGGCACAGCCAAGAATATTTTCTCTTTTCTCCTACCAATTGCAAAAGTTATTTTCATTGCAAAACTTTCCAGTCCATTAAGAAATGAACTAGGCATAATATGTACTATACATAAAGATTTCCTCTAGTAACTTCTTTTATGTGGTCCTGAAAGATGGTGAAACCTGTGTTTTCAATGACTCTAGGTGGTGTCTTCATTGCAACATTATTTGGATTGGCCTTGGCCATGGTTACATTGGCAGGTGAGATATTTTATTATAAGAGAAAGAGACTGCTTGCTCAGAAGACTTTGGAGCAAGCAGGATGGGTTACGAAACAGGGAGATGCTAAGAAAGGAAAAGTTAAAAATGACAGAGGTAGCTCGAAGACTAAAGTTTTGGGACAGCTGTGGAAAGAGAGAGCTGCATCAAAGCACAGAAAGAGAAAGGTCAGTAAACACAACTTCAATGCTTCAAATTGAAACTCATAATCACTCATTGATTTTTTCTATTCATGTACAATTATTTTTTGGCATTTCCTTAATTATCCAAAAGCTATGAATTCACATTAGCACCACAACAGACGTGAATTGTTTAACAAAGAATCTGGTTCTCTGTCTAACAATAATTAAAATTACCCCATCACATTAACTATGCAACTTATTTTTTGCCACTAATGCAGATTAGCATTTAAAGTAGAGCTCCCTCTGGGAAATGGCATTCTCTAGTGGCTGCCCTTTAATTACATAAGGTTTTTTGAGAGAGGAGTGAAAGTGTCATTTCATTAAGTTTCCTTTCATAGGATTCATTTCGAATTTGGCTTATTTCTGCATTATTTCAGCCATTAATCAGTGAAGAAAGAATTTCATCAATCCTTATTCATCCAAGAAGACATTGTGTCAACATCAATGATAAACTGTCGTTTCATAATAATAGGCATAAACATCTACCAATCAATAAAAAGAATTTAGAAAATTTTGCTTAATTCCACTTAATGTATTTTATTTCCAAAAAATTTCACACATTCACGAACTGATTGGTAATTTTGTGAAAAACGTTTCAAAATACCATTGATGCAATTTCTTCTTTTTTGAGAAAAATGTGTTTGTTTGATATTTATGATAGTGTAAATAATTACAAAAGAGGATTAGGAAGGTTAAGATGCTTGGATACTTATAAAGGAAGGGGTAAAGAAGTAAAAAAAAATCACCTTAGGTAATTAAGTGGCCTTAATCACCACTCTGATAGAAACGCATATTTCTTTAATTTTGTCATCCATGTAAGAGTTATTTGATGTATAAGTCTAGAAGGAAATTAATAAATCATTGAGTTAATTTAAGTCAGCAGACATTCATAAAGTACCTTAAAGCCACTCATATCAGAACTAAAGATACCCTCATGTGATTTTCCCACTATAAACAAGTTTTATTTGGCATGAATACTAAAAACTGACTACCTTTCTAGTCCCCTGACTCAGTCTAATAATTTTTAATGCATTCATGTTAAGGTTCCAAATGTTTTAATTGAATTAATTCATTTCCTTTACAGAGAAGTGTTGCTCCGGCTCCTGCACTATCCATCATTAACCGAAAAACTGAGAAACCTGACAAATTAGATTATGATTTCAGCCATGGTAATTATGTTCAGCCAGTACGAAGTCGACTCACTCAAATTTCAAATGAGCCTGTCTTTCAGGATTACTACGATAGAAGACAGAACAGAAATCAATATAATTCAAATAATTATTTTTGGTAAGAGCACTAAAGGCATTCTTATCTCTTGTATAATAAACCTATAGTTACACATAGTTAAGAATCATAGACTAAGTACATTCTGCTTACCCAATGACTGTGTAGGAAAACTATGTTAGCCAAAGAGTAATTAAAGAATAAGATTTGTGCTATGTAATATGAGTTTTTATTTAGACCTCAATAAAAAATAAGATGATCATAACCTTTAAGGTTAATGTTTTCTACCCTTTAAATGCAATGTACCACCATAATTGATTCATAGCAATAATTTTTACCTTAGAAAGATTAAGAAGATAGGTGTGCCAGAGTCAAGTGATGCTGACACCTTTCATATGTATTTCAGACTGTGATTAAGTCAGTAGTTGAGATGAATAGGGTGTGAATGGAATTGCTGGGAGAGTTACTAGAGGTGTAATCATTCATCATTTGCTCTAAGTGGGGAATCATACCCAGGTCCACAATTCAAAAAATCCATAAAAAGCATTCCATCGCCTTTAAGTAAATAAAAAAATCGATACATATTTGAAAGAAGCACATTGTGATTTACAGGATGATACCTCAATTTCTCTTGGGTTGATCATTTAAGTAAACTTTGTTTAGAAATAAGCCCTTCAAGAAACACTTTTTCATATTTATGAGTATTAATCTACTGGCTTTCTGTAGGATTTTGAAATGCCTTGATGTTACAGACTACTAATTCTATCTATCATGATATAAAATGTCCTTACACCATAAACTACATAACTAATTCTTTAGCTCTACATACTTTCTACCATTCAAAATCACAGCCAAAAATTCACTCAGTAATGAACTTCTAAATACTGCAATATGGTCAGACAACGTGGCTTGGGCCGGTTTAGATTTGTCAGAAATAAGATTGATATTTCTAACTCAAGTTGAATAGACTCCAAAATATTCAAAGGATAGTGTACCAACAGTTTCACACTTAAAGATCCAGAGTATTAAAAATAAGCTATTGGAGTTATATACAATTATTACTGAAAAGAACCCAAGTGTTGAGTATTAATGTAAACATTGGATGCAAAAATATGGAGCGAGAGTTCTTAATATCCCTGGGTATGAACTCTTGGGAATATTTTGCCACTCAAAATGCAAAAAAAGGTGGTGTATTAATTCTCACAAAGCAGTCAGTAGTAAAAAATGTCAGCAAATAAAGCACATTTCACATATGAATTCCAATTGATTGAAGAAAGAATTTTTTAATGCTGCATGATGTGCATGAAATATAGTCAATCTCTCATTTTCATAGCATCGATATCCTTTTGATATCCTTTCCAAAATGTTGTAGAATTTCTGATAAAAACTTAAGCTGTCTCTTAGGCAGAATGTTTAATCCTTCCTATAATCCATGTGTCATACATGTAATGACAAGTGACTTAAATGTCAGCATTTTGCCAAATTCAGGTGCAGGAAGTGAATTTATGTCTCTATTAAATTGTTATAAAATGTACACAACAAATATATGTCCACTCACATCACAGCAAGTTCTCGAACATGCATAGATATTATTTTAATGAAACTTGAAAAATCATCTGTGACAGCAAAAATACTTGCCTCTTCCTTATCCAATCACCAATGTTTGCAACCTTTAAATTAAGCCAAGTATATTACCGAACATACACTCTAACAAGAAATTTTTCTCAAGAAAATCACCTTGATTTTGCTAAAAGATTGCAGCATAAGATGGGAGAATGTTTATCGATTACATAGCTATGAAGAATGTTTCAAAGAATTTCGCAGTAAATTTTTTTTGTCAACTTAATTTGGTTTGAGGAACATTCACATCTGCAATCCTTCAGAAACTTTCCCCTTGCATTTATTTCTCAAATATTTTTCCATTATGAAAATTAAACAGATATGATCTAATTAAAAAAAAAACACAGTAATCAACCCGAAGGTCGGTTTAGTAGGTGATGGTAGAGCTCACCCATGTACCAAGCCCGACGGCGTGTGAATATTCACACATCAGGGTAGGGGGGCCAGTTCCTTTCCCTGATGATCTAATTATGCACCTTTATTTAATATCATACTTTCTTTTAAATTATTTGCTCTAGTCCCATTAACCACCATAAATTGTTTTAAAAAAGCCATTATATATGCTGATGATACATCACCAACTCCCATAATAGATTGGGAAAAATTATTGCGCATATTGCACAAAAGATAGGGAATAGAAGACCAAACAGATTCCGTCCAAATATATAAGGACAGCAATAAGTTCTTGCAGAGGTACACTGTCCCAATATATTTTATAACATCAACTCATGAACAGCTGAATAATATTCTTCGTATATTGAATTATACATTCAAGCCGAATGTTCCATGTTTCAAGGGAAATCTGTGTGCCGGTGTATCACGTACAATAAAAAATATTGTGGGGCAGTTTAATTATAACAAATTCAGCGCTTTTCGCACTAAGGATTTACAGGTTACTGATTTATACAGCTAGCACACATCAATCAGTCCACTGCTTGAATCTAGTATATTCAAATGAAGGTGTTTTTTATTCCATGAAATAAATTTGGTTTGCTTAAGAAGTTTCCATTACGAACTAAATAAGGTATATCATCCCTCGCGGTAAAATAGTTAAAAATGTAAAATAAGAAGTATTTTTGGTGAAACGAATAAGAAATATTAAATTCTACTAGAGAGGCTTAAACAGATAACATCCACTAATTCACGTGAACCTGCTAACTATTAAAACAGCAAGCCACGAACATCTACTCGAGAGGTGTTTCGATTAAGTCGATTTGATCTGCCCGTTCTGTCTGTTCGATAAACCTTCAGATGCCACTCTGTCGCGTCATAACACTTAAAATTAAATGATGTCAAAAAGCGATTAGACCGTAATTATGCGTCAAATAAAAGAGAATTGTGTAAATACTTCTTAAAGATATATTTTTTTTTCATTGTAACTCTTTAGGTGAAAATGTATTGGTAATGAAAGACTAGCAGAAATATCGTTGATGTGGCAACGTTGGTTACTGAGGAACACGTCGTCCAGTAAAACGTTCCGTTATGTGGCGAAGTGTAGATTAAAGTTGTCAGAATGGGAGGACAAAAATTTCAATATGATGAGAGTGGGGGCACCTTTTTCTATTTTTTATTATCGTTTCTTGCTCTTTTGTTAATACCTAGCACATATTATTGGTGGCCCCGCCAGAAAAAAAGTGGTAAGCAATCCTACCCGGTTCCGAGAATAATCTTGTATATAGTAGCAATTAATTCCATAGTATGCTGATTGAAAGATTTCGCTTTATTTTTACATTGAATTCATTCCTTCCTACATTCCGTCTTTGCATTTTATTGACATTTTCATTCTTAGTTTTGGTTTATACGACATTTGAGTATAGGGTAACTGTTTTGGAATTAATGCTTCAAATACTTTTGCTCGTTTGAGAGTAAGAAATAAGACTCCATTAGGATAATTTTGACTTTAACATTTTACAGATCCTTCAAACGTTGACAAGGAATGTCAGTGTGACAACTGTCTAAAAAAGAAACTTGTATTACAATCAAACGAACCGTGGAAAGTGACAAAACAAATTTTTATGTAAGTCTTTAAACTATCTTAAGAGTTCATATTTTCGTATTCTGAAATTTGTAATAAATTGAATATTGTTTTTTTCATGCTCCCGAAATTTTAGAAAAATTCTTCTCATCGGAGGGTGGATTATACTACTGTTTCTGGCCTATAAAGTGTCGCAGTTTGATTATGAGTATGCCAATTTCGATCCGTATGAAATTTTGGGGATTCCATTGGTGAGAGATGTTTTTATAAACTATTATCCCTATCAAATTAATATAAGTATGAATATACAATAAAATTCCTGAATACTGCCTCAATTGTAGGGATCTTCACAAGCTGAAGTCAAGAAAGCTTACAGGAAACTCTCTCTAATACTTCATCCCGACAAGGAGACTGGGAATGAGAAGGCGTTTATGAAACTTACGAAGGGTAAGAATTGATTTAAAATGGGTGAATTAGAGGCTTGAATTATTAGTGATCTGGTATGGTAATATTTTTCAACTCTTTAACCAATGTGAACTAGCACAAAGTATGTTTGTTAACGTTGGTAAAAGCTGTTTCAAATATTTTTACCGTTTAATGAATGGTGGCACTGCTTAAGGCTTCATTAACCAGTTCTTTTTCACCGTTGAACATATTCCCGAATGCTTGTTTCAGAGTAAGTTTTGGCCAGTACCAACTATCAGGAAAAATTTAATACTTAATAGATATAGACAGTTTATACTATCTTTGCAATGATAAATTTAAGAATAACTCTTAAGCAGATACAAAAGCTGAAGTCTTTTGATAAAAAGGTCCAAATACAGAATTGTTTTTTTAAATAACATGATTAAATATTAAATTTATTTAAAGGCAAGTTTTGGCCAAAGCTACTACACTTTCCTGATGTGCCCCTTGTTAGGTCATTTGAGTTCAAGTGACACTAATTCACGATTCTGGATTACATTTGAGAGAGCCCATTTTCTGAAGTAGTTGTTCGTGAAATCTTTTCCCATGTCCAAATTGAGGATTTCCAAATCAACTAATTGTCACCAGACTGTGAGAAAAATCTCAGCAAATGTGAAATATAATGATAGGAACACTTGGTGACATTATAATTCATCAAGAACAGTGGCATACATTTCCGCTTGTCAAATTACATTTTGCTTCCAGGAGGGTTGGGATCATCCTCCAGCCTGTCATATGTTCCAGGCGTGTGTTGTGTTTGAAATTGAGTTTTATTAATAAGACATAATTCACACGTAGATAATGTCTTCTAGCATCTTTGGTAAAGAAAACCTGTTCACTGAAGTAAAAAAAAACAATGTAACTAGTTTCGACGCATTGGTATCATCCTTGGGTGCTTGCCCATGCCTCGAAAATAGTGGTACCGAATAAAATTGAGTGGAAAGATACGTTGTTATTTTTATTCCAGTGATAATGGATTTCCACTAAGTTAAGCCTGAAAACATGGGAAAAGCCGTTCAACTTGTCTCCTCTGTATTTATTTTTGAAATGGGATAAAGAAAACCATAAAATGTTTAGATACTCTTTACATTTAGCAGGATTTCTCATTTCAACTGCCTCCAACCTTTTATTTGGCAATGACAATGGCTCATCCTATTAGTTTCTTGCCCTTGTAAATCATATTTGGACATTTCTGATTCCATAATTGGAGTTTTTTAGAGTTCAACATATTTATTTTAATGGTTCAAACAAGCCATGCCAAAATTAATTTGTGGATTTCACTTGTCTTGCATTGTATTTTTATTATATTAATTGTAGTATATTGTCTTGTTGAGAGACAGTAATGTACTTACTGGATAATATGCCAAATCTTTTCTTTAATTTTGTCACTGTTGGCTTTTTTTTTAATCAGCCTACCAAGCACTGACGGATGAAGATGCTCGTAGGAATTGGGAAAAATATGGGAATCCAGATGGTCCTGGTGCTATGAGTTTTGGCATAGCCTTACCATCATGGATTGTGGAGAAAGAAAACTCTGTGTGGGTAAGTGAATTTTTTTTATTTCCATTCTTTAACAATTGTAGTTTTCTATGGGTTAAATTTGAAAACCAGATACATATGTTTTAGTGCAACTTATTTGTTTTGATCTATTTTCCTATAAAAAGTTCTGAAATTAAATATGCAACAAACACTCAAGTTAATGGAATCATGTATGTTGCTGTTCTTCATTTAAACTGAGCAGCTTGTTAAACGTTAGTTAATTTCCTCGAATATATTATGTTCATCATTCGAGCAATATTCATTAACCTGTACCAGTGAAACCCATTAACACAGTAACTGCCTCACTTAACTCAAATTGTTATTTATTTTAAACAAATGAATTTGACTTTGCAGTAAGCTAAAGGGGGGCTAAGGATAATCAATTGGAGGATAGGGACGAAGTTAAATGATTACCTGGGGGATGATCAGTTTGAGTACAGGGAAGGGTTCATGTGATGCAGTAGCATTAATGAGGTTACTAATAGAGAGGAACATTGAATGCAATCAGGATGTATATGTATGTTACGTAGACTTCGAAAAGGTATTTGATATTGGTAAATTGAACAGACGAAATGAATGTATCACAGAAAAGAGAAGTGGATTGAAGGGAGGGAGACTTATCCGAAATATATTGACATATTCGAAATATATGACTGACAGTTTGGGTGTGAGTGGGCAGTCTGGATAAGCAGTTTTAGTAAGGGAAGTAGGACGGGTACTTCCCTTACTGTGGAGGAAATGCTAAAAGAGCCATGGAAAGAACAAGGTAGGAATAAAAATCCGTGGGGAATTCATGAAATCAGTTAGATTTCCGGATGACCAAGCTTTCGTTTGTCAGCCAGCCAAGGGATTGTAAACTCTGCTGAGTGCATTAGAAGGTCATTGTCATAGGTATGGGATGAGAATAAATTTAAATTTAAAAAATGTTGTTTACGTGAAAGAGAAAGGTTAAGCTAAACGTTAAGATAGTAGGGCAAAAATCAGGGCAGGTAGAACAGTTTACCCATCTTGGAAGTGTTCTGGACAAAAATGGTCAAAATTTTATACGAGAAGAAGATTTCACAATGAGGG
>CM073774.1:68707858-68718104 GCA_037158775.1 Hetaerina titia | reverse complement strand
ACATTGGGTTGTCTGTCAGTCTTCTTCATACTGGTGATATGATTCCTAGAACGTTTTTTGCTTGATGGTTTAGTCATGTTCTATAGCAAATGTAGCAGTTCCTTATTAATTTAGCACATTCTGACCTTAACTATGAATATTTAGAATAATTTGATTACAATCCAGTTTGTTCATGAATTATGCCATAATTTATTTTGATGAATTAGATTCTTCAGCTCAAAGCTAGAAACTACCTTGGAAAATGACTAGTATTAAAAGTGTTAATTGGAATAAACAACTGGATTCTCTGGTATTGAATATCATGTCATAACACCAGATAATATTCAACAAGTAATTTTTCAGAGCAAAAAAGTCTCATTACATAGTTTCATACTTGCACATCACAAGGTCAATTACTTGAATTGGACATTAGAGTTTAAGAGGCACACTAATGGTAGAGTGATGGAGATCACATGATAACAGAGGGCACATATCCTGGGATATGTAGTGAAGTCTGAGTTTGTAAAAATTATGCCTATTAATTTACCAAAATGGCGAAAATGATATTAACTTGTCAAAGTTGCAAGTAGCCCATAGAGTCAATCAGAACAGCCAGAAGGTAATGGAGGTTATACACACTCTGTTCCGGCTTAATTAATAAATTCCAGGAATAAACTTGTGGAAGGTTAAAATCACTCATTCAGAATCATTCTTTGATTCAGTAAGATTTTTAATTGTATCACAACAATAAGCATCATAGACTGTTGACAAGCCTGGAGGCAAGTAAACTGTGTTGGTCAATATTTTTGTCCAATCCACACTGTAGCATTACTTTCCCTTTGCCCCAAGCAGTAACCCTCTGATCGCCGATCTACAGATGGATGACACTCCTTCATTGGGAGATTGGGCATGAGGTCGGTCCTTGATCCCCGAGCGACTTTTAGCATCTAGGTGAACTCATGCTGCCTTATTGGCATGGCAGACTTTTGAATGCCTACCCTTAGCTACAACTTAGCTTAGCCACCCGCCGTTGATCTTTGAATGAAGCTCCTGCATCATTTCCTCCAACAAGGCGATACGAGCCCTTTAGAGGCTTGCACTCACCAGCTTTTTAAGCATTCTTTTTTACGAGGCAATACTTAAAATTATATTGCACAAATCTGCTAAAAAATTGTAATGGACTCTGAAGCTTACGCGTTTACTTTTGATGTTAAGTAACAAAAAAATAGGTTGAGTTGCATATGGGGGTACTCATGTGATGCAGTCATTTCTCAAGGTCATTCTTGTGAGCAATGTAGAGCACCTTTACAACAGAATTTTGTGTAGATAAAATCATAAGCACAGTAATCAAACCAAAGGTTTGTTTGGTAGGTGATGGTAGAGTTCACCCAGTACTAAGCCGAATGGCGTGTGAATATTCGCACATCAGGGTAGGGGGGCCAGTTCCTTTCCCTGTGCCGGATATGGTTTCCCAGGAAGGTACCTGAAAAATCACATAGCTTAGGTGGAGCTGCAGGTGCCCAGAGTGCCTTGCCTGGGAATTGAATCCGGAACCTCCATTTAGTAATCCAACACTCTAACCCCTGGACTATGGTGACCCACATATATAATATATATATAAATATAAAATATATGTATATATATAAATTTATATGGATATGTATGTGCATGTAATGTACATATAGTATACATATATAGATTAATGTATACATGTATAAAAAAAACACAGTAATCAGCCCGTAGGTCAGTTTAGTAGGTAGAGCTCACCCATGTACTAAGCCTGACGGCGTGTGAATATTCACACATCAGGGTAGGGGGGGCCAGTTCCTTTCCCTGTGCCGGTTATGGTTTCCCAGGAAGATCTGGTACCTGAAAAATCAACTAGCTTGGATGGAGCTGCAGGTGCCCAGAGTGCCTTGCCCAGCAATCGAACACGGGATTCTCCTGTCAGTAGTCCAATGCTGTACCCCCTGGACTACCGGGACCCACTAACCATATATATCTTACTTGAATTTCTATCCCCCAAGGTGTTTTTTTGATAGCGGGAAACAAGTAGTAGTCCCTGGAGGCTATGTCCGGACTGGTGATTTGGGAGGAGGAAACCATAGACGTGAAGGAGATAGAGGACGAAGCATTGAGGTTGGAAATGAAAGTTTTCAGGGAATCAGGACCATGTGGCCAGAGAAGGTAAATATATGGCCACTATAGATGCCACATCCCTGTACATATCTATTCCCCACTCAGAAAGTCTCTCTACCTTCCAACACTACCTCTCCCAAGATACACATCCCCAGCACAGATTTTCTCCTCAGCCTTTTCGAGTTCATCCTCACCCGCAATTCCTTCTCCTTAAATGATAAATTCTTCCTAGAAATCAAGGGTTGTGCCATGGGTAGCAGTAAGAATACCATGGGTAGCAGGTTCAGCCCGTCCTATGCAAACCTCTTTCTTGGTCTCGTGGAGAATAAATTCCTGTCAAAATAACCCCTGAAACCGCTATTGTGGCTCAGATTCCTCCTCCCAAATCACCTTCCTTGATGTAAACATATTAATAGACCATAAATTTCATACATCTGTACATATAAAACCCACAAATAAACAACAATACTTACATTTCAACAGTTGTCACCCATATCACACCAAACGCTCCATTCCTTATTCCCTGTCCATAAGGGGACACAGAATTTGCAATAACCCCGACTCCCTAGACAGTTTCCTGTCAAATTTACACCATTCCCTCCTCAAACGAGGTTATCCTGAATCCCTCCTGAATAAGAGCATCCGAAGACATGCTTACACTCCCAGACCTACCACCAGCGCGAAAAACCATCCTCTTTCAAAATGTACCACGTATCTCCCTGGCCTAGAATCTCTGTGTTCTATCCTAAAAGACCTCTACCCTATCCTCAAAAACTACAATTCCACGACCAACCTTTTCCCCAAATGCCCCTCTGTCACTTTCAAACGCCTCGCCAATCTATCAGATCTTCTAAAATATACCAATCCACTTCTTAAATCCAAAATCACTCCCAGACCCTGCAATAAACCTAGATGCAAAACATATCCTATTTTCCAAACCAGAATCCCATCCCTCTCCCAGCCGCTCTTTAACTCTCTCCCACAAATTCCCTACTCCTCCTGTACCTCCAGCAATGTTGTGTACCTACTCAAGTGCCAACTTTGCCCTGCCTTTTATATTGGACAGTGTACCACACCCCTTAATATTAGAATTAATAATCATCGAGCATCATGTAACAATTCTTCCTGATTGGTATGCTCCCAATCCCCAAACATGCCTCCGAACACAGATTCACAACCATTTTAAAGCATTGATACCACATAATAGTTTGAGCGTCACTCTTAGAGTCCTCCCCAAAGGCCATGTTAATCATACCAATTGTTTATGTGGATGAATGCCCAAGTTGGAAGAAAAATTTGATGCAAATTCACTGATCTAGTTTCTCAGTCACGGTGAATGTGATGGTAAGAAAATGCATAACCTTAATCAAAGGTGTCTCACCAATGAATAAGGAGTCTATCATTATATGCATATGTGGAAAAGTCTCTTATGATTGGCTATTTTCTCATCTGGACTCTCTTATTATGGCACTTCTCAAGCCTTAGTGATGCATGCACCTGTTTATTGATTAATTCAGAAACTGGCAATAAGCATTAATACCATTGACTCCCAATAAAGAAACTGTCGGTAGAAATGTTGGTCCATAACAAAAGCAAGGGTTTATTTGAATGAAGTCAGACATTAACCGGTTGGACTCTCCCCAACTCTTCCTCCTCTAGAGAAACTTGTAGGCTTGCAGATTGTAATACTGGTAGTAATTCAGGGAATCACAGATTAACTGGATATTATTGAAAATGTGGGATGAACTATCGAAGCAGATGAATGAGAGACTCATCAAGTTTTAAAGTAAGGTTCAACATCTGTTGCAGGGATGAAGTTAAGCAGGCTATGTACAGTGAAACTGAGGCATGTATATTTTATCCTGGGTACAATTTTTGGATTCTGTCTCACAAAGGGAGAATCAAGCCCATGTCATTGGTTTTGTTTTCTTCTATATACATTTTATATTGGTAAATTCCCTGAAAATCATATTTTCATCAATGCCTATGGAATTAGAGTTATTATTCGAATATTTTTGCTTAAACTAAGGATACAGGTCGTCAAATGATATTATTCTTTAAAAAATCGCTTCCATTTGAAAATAAATTTTTTCAAAGTACGATTCTCTGTTATTTGTTTGTTGTTGATCTTTGAAACTAACATTTTAAAGGCAATAACAACATAATGGGTACTTAAAATATTAAAAATATAGTACTTTTTGCATCCACATTTGAAATATTTTCTCATGACGGCATGAAAATAATACTAACTAAATTCTTCAATGATGTGTATAACTCAGGCAATTCACTGTGTAAAGCTATGGTAAAATAAATACAAATGAACTCGGGCTAAACTCGTAATAAATTCGATCTGGGGCTAAACAATAACTCGGTCCTAAATATTGCCATATAAATAATTCTCTTACGCATAACAAGTTACTCACATGAAACAAGAAAGAAATTTCAGAAACGATTGTTTGCGAATGGGATGAAATTAAATAATAAAATAATGGATAAAAAAGTGATTTAAACAGAAATTAATGTACAATAAGTGGCGTTAGTATGAAAGACAACAAACACTAGATTGAAAGATTACATAAAAAACAATGCAATCTTACTTCTAAGGCCTGCAATTGATGGCACATAAATTCATAGCTTCCCACGATATTTTTGTACATTTCCATTCTTTGGTATTTCTAAAATTCGAACACCAAAATGACTACCTAAGTTTTACAACTAATACGTTTTTGTAGCCATTTTATATTTTGGTTGAAATATTAGTTAACAAGAACGAAAACAAACAAGCACTTTGCTCAGAGGTTATCCTCAATGGAATCTAAGGGAGAATGTTGAGGTGAGATGTTACTAAATGTTGAACAACGCGGCTAGAGATCCAAGCACTGCGAACTGCAATTCGCTGCTCAGCTGTTCACACACCGTCCCGAAATTTCCGATCACCGTCGGTTAAACATGGATGCCTCCGTAGTGAAAGCATGCCGGTTCATATTGTATCTAAATTTTAAATGTTTGTTCGTGAAAGTATTTGACATTCGTTACAAGTTTTCTAGAAATTTTGCAATGACTGAAATATAATGATTTTCATCTTAAGAAAATAATTAATTTGACGATAAATGCGTTCGTGTCGAACCATCTGCCTGCTAAACTATGGATGAAGTTATCGCGAACAAAGAAGAAATTTGTGTGGAATGGCTGTGGTGTGTTAGAAGAAGGTCTTAGTAACAGCGATGCTTAGGAAGCAATAAAACAGTTATTATGCAGTAAGTGGTCTTTGTACTTGGCATGAGAATGAAATTACTTGTTATTATAATAGAAAGATTAATTTACTTGCAGATGTTTCGCCAATCGCTGTAGGAAGTTTGTTTTGGACCAGCCTCACACTAAAGTGATGGTGAGAGTGCGAGGACAGCTATACAGAATTATTATTCGGCAATCCACCAGTTGAGGTAGGTTTTGGATTAATACAACTACCACACAAAAATGGTGTGACTCCTAACCAAGAACAACCCAAGATCCTGCCTTAAAACAAGCCCATCTTCATCTCTGTGTTACTGCCTTCCTCCCGTCATACCATCCAACATGCCTATTGTTTTCCGCGTTTGCCAAACATTCTCGCCCCTTTTACAGTCTTCATTAAGGCAATGCCGATCAAAATGATTTTTATCCATTTTTCCTGCCTCCTTATGACTTCTCCCAACAATCCGATCTCCGCCAACACTATACCTAGAACCTCTTCATTTGTTTTCCTTTCAATCCTCTTCTCATTCTCCACACCCACATTTAAAAAGTCTCTAATGTACTTCTAGCATCCTGCTTCAGTGACTATGTTTCCGCGCCGTACATAACTATGATCCATATTCCAAGTTTTATCCATCCTTTTGTTCACATCCTTACTCAGCGCCCCTGTCATGAACTCCCTTTTACTGTGAAAGACCTAGTGCATTCTTTTTATTTGAACAATTTATATGCTTACTCTTATATGTCTCCTATGTATTTATATAATGCAATCATCAGCAAAGAGTTTTATTTGGGAATGTAAATTGTTTGGTAGATCGTTTACGTAAATTATCCAACCAAATGGAATTTATTGTTTGTCCGTTCAATTTATACAAAAGGGCCAATGCAGATGTTTTTCTTTCCTGGGAAGATAAACATAAGTCATTTCTTGATGTCGGGGCCTTGGTAGTCAAATTAAATAATTGAAAAAATTGTAATGCATATGTTTCATTGTAAAACAACTCGCTCTTCCAGCGGTTCGTTAACGAAAACAAGAGTTGAAGGTTTTGACACGGGAGTGGGCGACCCTTGATATCAGCTGAGATGCTGGCCGCGACGATTGAAAGATATTGAAGGCAACGTTTCACGCAAGCAGACAATTCAAGTAAGAAAAAGATTTGGTGTTTTCCCGGCGTATCAGCTGCGTAAATTCTTCTCGGGTCCTCCACCGCGTTATATTGTCCATCTCGGCCGACGTTTCGATGTCCGACTCGGTCATCGTCATCAGAAGCCCTGATGACGGTGACCGAGTCGGACATCGAAACGTCGGCCGAGATGGACAATATAACGCGGTGGAGGACCCAAGAAGAATGTACGCAATTCAAGTAAGTGATTCGAAATAGTATTTTTGATCTCTGATGATCTTATTACGTCGATTTTGAGTGTGATTACTCGTGGCCAAATCGTTCTCAGACAATGTAATGGCGAGGAGTTAGTCAATGAAGTTGATTTCGGCAAATCAAATGGATGATTGATTGAGTTAATTATTTGAATCTATGAATTGTTAGTTATTCTGAGTGTTGAAGATTAAGTTAATTGTACAAAACCATTTTATTAAAGACATTTGTATAGGTGTCGGGATAATGTCGAGTGAAGGGCCTAGTCGGAAGTACCCATGATTTCCTTAGGTCATTGTTTTATGATAGGAAAGGTTTACTTGAATTTACATTACAATTTGTTATTGGTAGGTAATACTGATTCACAGGGTATGGTAATTCAGTATTATCCGTTTCCAGTGAAAGTAGTGGGAAGTCGTTTTTTTGGCAAGTGTTGATGTTAATTTTAACCAATCCGATTTCAGTTGAAACGGATCACTAGTCCTTCCCGTTTTCTGTGGGCCCAATATAATAGTATTTCATACATAGTCTCAAATTTTTTTGGGTAAGTTAAATAATAATCATGGGATAAAATGTGATAATTTTTTGTTCAGCTTGTGTCCCGTAATTAATGCCGGAATAGATTTCCTTTTGCGAATTCTGTACCTAAGCGTGCCAGCATAGTGTTCGATTTTGGGGTGAGTCTGAAATGACACGTTACGGTACGGATTAATTTGGATTTAGAGCGTGGTAATGTGTGTTCATAATTGTGCAATATCTTTATAAAATATCCGACTCCAACATTTTTTTTTCGGTCAGTTTTTCTCCCATTGGATAACCCATTTCTATAATGAAATTTTTAGTCATTTTCATCGAAATTATGGATGTATTATTTTGTGTTAATCAGCCATTAAACCGGGTTACAGCGTTAGCTGTGTTTTTCCATCAGCCATGGATACATATTTTGCAAAGAGCATCAAAGTAGTGAATACTTGCTTGAGGAATTATGTGATACAGTTAACATGAGTGCAGCTGCAATAACTACTATCCCATGGTTATTCCAACAACCAATAGAGATGCCTAGGCAAAAGTACCTCTTATTTTCTTATTAACCAAGGAATATTCATCGAATAAATGTTTTTTTAACTGTGCCAGAAGTGTCAATATTGGGTTGTCATTTATAGGTACTTTTTGTGGATACCTCTGGGAGTATAGAAGTCACAAACTTTCGCATTGAAGTACCAGTATTTAGTTAACTCTAGTATTGCATATGGATCATTTTAGCATTTTCGTGAATACTTTTTGTATTGATTAGAATTTATAATATTTTATTCTGATGTTCAAATATCATAATGTGATCCAAAAAATGAATATTCAATGCAGGTTTGTAATTGAGATTTCAAAATGCTAAATATTGTTTTTTCTTTTAAAAGCTCAGGTGAACATTTGAATTGGGGAGCCTTGGACATGCATAGATAGTAAATTATTTTGAAAAACTGATTATTAAATTTGTAAGTCAATACATCAAACATTTCTGCCATTTAATATTAAACCCCGTGCTTGCTTGGATAAGGTGCTATTCTGTAAAGAATATATGTATGTAATTTGCAGTTTCCACATTTGCCTGCCACAGGACAACTGAAGGAGGACATGGTTGCATTTCTCCGATTTGTGAATCTAATGGATGAAAAGTACGTGCAGTGCCTGCAGTGTCATTGAATGAGTAACCATCTTCTAGTAAGTGTCATTTGTGTGTTTTTTTTACTTTCTATTCTACAAAGGTGAATTACGTCTCTTTGGTCTATTTTAAGTCTTATAGCATGTGCCTCGTGTATGGTTAAGGAATAATTTTAAACCTGAATGGATACAATAGAAATGAATTTGTTGACCAATTACATTTGAAATATACAAGGAACGTAGCTACGGTCGTGAGTCAATGTAAACAAGTTTAAGTTAGGCGTCCTGGTATTTTTAGACCAATTACATGTTTTTATAATTTCCATTCCTCTTTTGAAACCTTCAAAAATGAAGACACATTAAAAATATTTGTGTAGTATTTAAAAATATTGAACTTCAGGAACCAAGGTAGGGAATTTCAAATTTAGTTTAAAATAAATACTTTGAGATTTTTGAGTCTTGTGTTTAATCAATTTAAATACAATATATTATTTTTATCATATGAAAATTATAGATTCGATGGGGGAGAGATGGGTGGTGGCTAATGAATAGGCTACCCACCGAGGGGGCCTGGGTCTTGGAGACAACAAATATTTGTTAGTGGTATTCTGAGCCCTACTTGAGGTGCTTTGTGGAGAGAACTTTGAATGAGTATGACATCTGTTTGATGGGATGTTAAACTGTGGATCCCTTGATGCCTTTCGACAAGAGTAGGCTAATGCCGATGACCAGTTTCTCCACCATTCCTTTCAGTCCATCCCTAAAGGTACAAATGACCTTAGCTACTTAACTAAGTAGCTAAGGTCATTTGTACCTTTTTGTACCCACATTATTCATGAGCAATTTGCAGGGGTTGCCTCCCATGAAAACTACTTCTATTAGATTATTTCAGTACTAGAGATAATTGATAATGGCATTTTTTTAAAGGTGCTAAATACTGTAATTTTTGGAATTTAATCGGTACCTTTGTTTTCTTGTGCAAATTTTGGACATTGACAAAATTGCCTTGGATAATATGCACCCTCAACTTCCTCAATAAAGCATTTTTCCCACTTTCTCAGACATGTGTGTCTTTACCAACTCCCGTTCATGCACTGAATACATATTTACAGTATCAAGTTGTCTTTTACATCCTCTTTTCTTTATTCTTTGCTGAAATGGCCCTGGTGAAGTAATAGTTTGCAATCTTGCCATGTGTGTGTGGCAGAACCAGGTGTTGACCACTCCAAGTTACATAATTAGAATGAAATAGTTTACTTATATGGTGATAGGGCTAGTATTTCACTCCAGGATATTTTTCAGGCATTTATTGCTTGTCAGCAGTTCTTTTAAGATTGTCTTGCGCAGTTCATTTATATTTATGCTTACTTTTATAGCTAAAGGTTTTATATTTCTGTAGTTTAGCTAATTACCAATTGACTTTTTATCCAACAGTAAATCTTTGTCAGTGATTTTTGAATTTTGTTGGATTTATTACTTTTAGGGCTTAATCTGTGTAGTGAAACGGTGACTCTTTATGCTAAAGTGTGGTGATTCTCCTATGATTACTCAGTTGAATTAGTGCAGATAGCTACATTTTTGATATAGGCATGACTAAATGTTTATACAAAAAATTATATGCTTAAATGCCTATTACTGAATACTTTGCACAAAACAATTGCAAATAATATGTCTGAATTTGGCTTAGGCAACTCTGGCCTTTTGTCATAGTTGTATTGTCAAAATATTTGTTGTCTCTGGGGTTTGAATCTGGCCCTTTGAGGTTAGAAGCCCGTACGTTAGCCTCCACACCATTGTGATCCCCTCAGGCCGATATTATGTTTCATATATTACCAGAGAATAATTTATTTTTACAACTTATC